>JZKD02S1271042.1:89218-118313 GCA_000966675.3 Picea glauca
CACCGAAAATGCATCCCAAAGTATTACAATGATTCATTGAGTTAAACTACTCATCTTTGTCAATTACAACTCAAAATTACAATGATTCTTTGGTGTCGGGCTCAGCCGAGAATGCCCCTGAAAATTACACTACAATTCAACTTGATTTTGATTTCTCACTGACAAAGAAAACTATTGCAAGTACATTACCTGTATTTGATGTTGAAGTTGAAGTGATCTTCAAAGTTCACTTCTTTGATGACATTTTGAGTCCTTGATTATTATCTTGAAATGTCCATTGCTTCAATGTTATGAATGTGCATTGTTGTTGAATGACGATGTGGATGACAACTTGAACTTTGTTGCTTCTTGATTATTTGCACTTGCTTGTGCATGTACTATCTTGACATTAATTGTGTGTTGATTTCATTAACCTTCTTTTTACTCCATGTATGTGGGATAATGTGAAAACTAGACATAAACCAACTCATAAGACAACCATGAAAATATCATCAACGCACACTACACAATGTGTACCTAAGATCCCCTTATTCAATTTCGGGCGGATCTAGGACACTTCAACGCCACAAAAAATAATATTTTTATTAAAATATGATACATGAAGCTTTTAAGATTCCTCTTTCCTCCTTTACAAACTTGAATACTCAATAGTTACAAAGTGTTGAACTTTCAATTGTACTTTCTTCCACCTTCAAATCCCATTCTTTCTTCAAAAATTTCACAGCCTTCAAACCCATAATTTCATAAATCCTTTGTATGATATTAAATCCTTAGAAGTGCAATCAAACTTGTGAGGAAGATCCGTTGAGTGTAGAGCTTGGTCATTGTGTATCACCTCAAATTCGAGTGAGTAGATGGTGGATCCCACTTGCAGATTGCATGGATCAGCAATTTAAGAAATGCTACAATAATTTAATTCAACGTAGAGAATTCACCTTCCTCGGATCTGTCAAGAAAGTTTGGAATTTTTGGGCGATTCACTGAGCGATTTTCTGCACATTCTATGCTCAAAGTCATTTGGATCTATTGCATGAGATTCATTGGGCAAATTTATTTTTAGATCCATTTTTGCTGGAGAATTACTGATCGTTGGATGCATCTAGCCAGTGGACGCTCATATCACACAACAAACAAATCACCTCTCAGGAAGACGATCCTCATGTCGTTTTAATGGGCTGGGTATCCGTAATCACCATGAAAGACTGTTGGAAGCTCTGTCGCTTGCAGATCGGGCTATCTGGAGGGCGAGCTAATTCATTTAAAAAAACAAATCTACCACCAGCTTCTACAATCCCACGAAATGGGCTGCAGATCTATCCAGATCGGGCCTCCAATTCTCTGTTCAAGATGGCAACGTGCTTGTAGAGTAGTGTTGCAGATACATTCGAGCCTCTTTGCTTACGAAAATCAGATCTCCAACATCACAGCTTCTTCTGCTTCAACAAATACAACACCGATTAATTGGCTGCTTGGATCTCCACTCGGCTCATTAATGACTGGTTTCTGCAATGGTCAATCCAGATCACTGAATTTTGGTTAAACAAAACATTTCCACCGATAATTTCTTTAGATCATCAGAATCCAACGGCATGAGCAAGATTGTTTCCTGCGATTATTTGGACAACACAACGGCTAACGTGGGCAGCGATACCTCTTCACGAAAAACCTTTCAACGACGGCTCTTCTGAACGGTGACTTCCATGATGGAAGGGCGACTCCTCCTTCACGCAGGAAACAACATCAATCCAGATGCAATCTTGGCTTCCTTTGCACAAATATCCACACGCCTGCACAATAGATGTTCTCCATGCACAACGGTTCCTTCAGATTTCAAATCTAGCAAAATCGTGGCAGAGAGAGGAACCAGTGATTTCTCAAACTCCAGCAATCTCACGTCGACGTTTAAACAGACACGATACACAGTGATTGAACCAGCGATTTCAACGCAATAATTCTCTCCAGCTATCAACGCAGCAATGCAATCAGCTCAGCCAATGTTTCTCTAGCGATCAACACAACAATGCTCTCCAGCGATCAACACAACAGTCTCAGCGATTTTAATTGGAAATAATTCTGCGGCTCTTTTATTCGAATCTGCAGCTGCAACTTCTCACAGGAAACAATCACTCAACAAACAAATAATTCAACACTCCTAATCTAATTTATATGCACAGATTTAACATTGCAGACTAAGCATGATCACAACCCCTCTCGTGAGAGATTCAGGGCTGAGCCAGCTCTGATACCAATTGAAGAAATTAAGCACAATAATATTAAGACAAGAAGATTGGCGGAAAAGGCATCAAGCCATAATTCTCAACATTTTATTTATCTTAATGATAACAATATATAATACAATAATGTAACCACCTCAATTGTTCTCATATCGACACCTCATCAGGAGATAAGGTCAAATGAGGAAATATAGAAATCTAGAAACACACTTAGGATAACAACTATATCCTAGTATGTACAATATTAAAAGTAATATACTTAGTCTTAATGATTGTATATTTCAAAGAGGCTAACACTTCTCATGTAAATGGGGTAGGAAAATGTTCATGTAAGAAAGAAACGTTCAATTTGATCAAATCTACACAAATCATGATCCCTCCTTGCTTCTTTTCTTGCACCACCATAGGACTGGTCCATTTTGACTCTTCTACAGGTTCTATAACACCAGCTTCTACCATCTTGTCAATTTCTTTTTTCACCGTCTCTTTGTATACTGGATTCAATATGTAAGGTATTTGTCTAATAGGTCTTGATTCTGGCTTCAAAGTTATATTCATCTCTCCTAGATCTCCTTCTAACCCCTTCATCTCTAATAATTTTGTTCGAAATAAGTCACTTTATTCATGCAGTAATTTTGTGATCCTTTGTACTGCATGATTATCCCAATAATCTCTAATACTAGCCATATTTGGGGTATTTGCAGTTTCAATGTTGACCTTCTTAATCTTTAATGGTGTATCATAATATTATAAATCTTGTTTGGGGCCTTCTACCTCCCTTTCACCTTCCACCTCTGGGATCTGGATATTTCACATATTATCTTCTGCTAGTTCTCCTTTTGCGACATGATAACAATGTAGCAATTGTGTAATTGTTTGTTTAGCCTTCTTCTGATAAAATGGAACTATTTCAAACTATGGTTCTTCAAATATTCCATCTCTTAGTAATTTCAATGTTGTATCAATCTCTGGATTGTCATGCTCAAAGTAAAATGTAACTACAAAATTTTGTTGTATCTCTTCCCGTTTAGCATTTTATCTACGTTGTTCCTATTTTGTGTATCAATTCTTCGGAATGAATTCTAGTGTGTGAATGAAATGGTGTTTCCATTCTTCTGGTGGTACTATTCTCCAATGAACCATGCACTTATCTACATGTTCTTGAGGTTGTCAAAATCCCTCATATTTCTCATCATATCTATGTTCCTTTTCTGTGCTAAATATGATGCGCAATAACCTTTTGCATTGAAGCCAATTGTTGATATTTCCCTTGTGTATACCCCACCATATTGCAAGTGTATCTTTTAAAGAAATATCTAGTTCTAGTAATCTATGATTTTCCATAACCTCTACCTCATATTTCATAAAACATTCTTCTAAATCATTCAATCCATAAAAAGTAGGAGGTTCTCTTACCACTGTACCAACACATCTCAGTGCACGCATCATTCTGGTACACGTCCTGGTAGATAATTCATGTAGTCATTGTTGTCAGTTTTCCAGTCCCGTGTCAAAGTATGAATCACAAGAACTAATACTCCTTCAACTGAGCATGCCATCTGTAGCCAGGTTGATATAATCCTCTTCGCACGTGGTAGTTTTGTATAACTAATTCACATCTTCTGTCAGGATGTTATCTGTAGGCTCTACATATTTTCCTCCTTTTAAGGGATCTAGTGGCACACTAAATCTATACTCCCCTAATTCAAATATCATATTTCTTATCTTCAAGTTGATAATATATTGGTTATCAAAGGCCCAATCTAGACCCAATAGTGTTTGATATGGAAAAGTATTGTCCATTATTTCAATGACCTCAAAATCATCCATGGTACACACACCACCTAGATCTACTAGAATCCCCTTTAACATTCCTATTGGCACCACTCTGTGTTTATTTTCCAACTTCATTTGAATAGGTGAATACCCCAATTTTGGTTCTCCCATAGCTTCCCAGGTTTACTTTGGCAGAACATTGACTTTAGATCCTAA
This sequence comes from Picea glauca, assembly GCA_000966675.3. Lineage (NCBI taxonomy): Eukaryota > Viridiplantae > Streptophyta > Pinopsida > Pinales > Pinaceae > Picea > Picea glauca. The sequence continues at coordinate 93,445 of JZKD02S1271042.1, forward strand.
GTCTAGTATAATATCCCTGATATTGAAATATCCTATGTTAGCATTCAATCTTAATTCCTTGTTGGTTCTTATCCTCTTTCTGACCTGATTTACTCTTTTTACCCCTTATTCCCCAGGATTACATTTTTCTAGCAAATTATGCAATACTTGTAACGAATATTTATCACTCAATAATTTGACACAAACTCCCAAAAAGTTTCTTAAGTTACTTGCTTGTTCTTAAGACCGCTCTTCATTGGTTTGATCAAATAATGAAGGCATATCATACACTGGTATCTCATATACTAGCTTCATTCTTGAAGTGGATGCAATGTTTTCCTTCAATATATCCTATATAGTTTCCTTGACTGTATCTTTCTCTTTGCACGCATCAATTTTTTTTTCAAGTGTTGTGTTCTTCCTGACCCACTGGTATTGGTCTTGATCCTTCTTGGCTGCATTTTCTTCTATCTTAGCTCCACCTCTAGTAACAATGTTAATATTCTTATCACATTCTTATCTATTTTCTACCCTGATCCATTGCATGTTCTGATTAGTTTGGTTCCTCTTATCCTATATCTTTATCAAAATTGTAGGACAATCTTGTGTTTCATGGTGTGTTGCACATCAATAGATACATGCTGCATGTGGTTGTGGGTAGTATCTTGCATAGTTCCCTGGTTTTTGAAAATTATGAAACACTACTTGTAGGAGTGATCTACATTGGTGGAAGACACTCCTACCTCAATTAAACATGGTCATTGAAGACATGTCATGGGAATTGTTCAAGAAAAAATTTCTAGAGAGGTACTTGTTTGATGAATTCATTGATCGCCATCTTAATGAGTTAAACTCCTTACGACAGGGTAGTCATACGGTACCAAAGTATGAGGCCAGGTTCATGGATCTACTTAGATATGCTCCACATCTAAACACAGAGAAGTTAAAGTTCAACAATTTTGTGTTTGGAATTAACTTCAACATTTGTGCAAAGGTGAGGATCTTGATGCCCCAGACATTGCACGATGCAGTTTAGAAGGCCCTCATAGCTGAGGAAGAGTTGAACAGTGGGGGTAAGGCCAAGAATCCTTCTATATCGACTTGATAGGCAAGACCGAGAGCACAACAACATCATACACCATCTATATAGACTTCTGGGCACCGTGATACGGCCAAAGGACAAGTGTTCTCGACACTGTGATGAGAGAATACTCAACAGAGAATTTGATATAGAGAACTACAACAACAACAACATCATCGTTCATAGTAGGAACAATTGTTTATGCTTGTTCAACAGAACAGACCCAGATCACAGAGTAATAGGCCAACAACTTCTTCTTCAAGGAATGGGAGCATTGGACTGAAGAATGTATATTGTACATGTGGAGAGCCAAATTACTAGAGGGATTTTTCAATTGAGAAGGCCATAGTGGTTGGATCATCAGGACCTAATACAGTTGGATATTTGGGCAAGGCCCATAGGATAGATGCAATGGTGAATAATTGCTAGGTCGAGCACCAATCGACTATGATTGAGACATCAGGTATGGTCGTCGACCAAAATTTTAGTATTTTGATAGATCCAGGAGCTACAAAGATTTATTTCTAGTGCAATTCTTAAGAGAATTAAGGTAAAGGTAGTCGAGCATGATGAATTTAGATATGTAGAAATGGAATCGAGAGCTAAACAAAAAGTTGGAGGAAAGGTTGTGGATTGTAGCATTAACTTGGGTTATTTTGCAACAAAGGAAAATCTACATGTCACAATATTAAGATATTATGACATAGTGGTTAGCATGGACTAGTTGATACTTAACTTTAAGAATAAATGGTTAAGTTTGAGAGATGAATTGGGACATAGTAGAGTGATTGTATGAAGAAACCAGGGAGTGTCTTTGAGGTTTATTTCTTCCTTACAATTACATAAAAGTATGTGCAAGGAGTGTAAGTTATACTCCATCTTAGATCTAAATGAAAATGGGGACATGGAAGGATTATAAAATCTTCCTATAGTATCGGACTTTGCAGATGTATTTCCTGAGGAATTTCCAGGTTTTCTTCCTAAAAGAGAATTGGAGTTTACAATAGAATTGAAACCTCGAATTGAACCTATTGCAGGAGTTAAAAATGAAATTGAAGGAATTTTTATATTTAGAACTTATACGTCCAAGCGTATTGTCGTGGAGTGCGGAAGTAATTTTTGTTAGAAAGAAGGATGGATCGTGGAGGATTTGTATTGACTACTATCAATTGAATAAGGATACGATCAAGAACTAGTATCCATTACCAAGGATTGATGATTTTTTTGATCATATGAAAGGAGCAACGATGTTTTTGAAGATTCACTCGAGATCATTATATCATCAGTTACAAATTAAGGAATAATATATCCCTAAGACCGCTTTTAAGATGATATTCATACAGTATGAATTTATTGTTTTACCGTTTGGATTGATGAATGCCCTAGGAGTATTCATGAGTTTGATGAATGGGGTATTTCGCGAATACCTCGAAAAGTTCATTCAAGCATTCATTGGAGATATATTGATTTATTCTGAGACAAAATAAGAGCACAAAGAACATTTGAGATTGGTCTTACAGTATCTAAGAGAAAACAAGTTGTACATGAAACTTTCAAAATGATCTTTTTACCAATTGAAGATTCATTACTTAGGACATGTCATATCCGGGGAAGGTATCACTGTGGATCCAGTGAAAGTAGAGGATATTATGGAATGTCCAGCATCAAAGAATGTACAATAAGTACATATCTTTATGGGGTAAGCATGTTATTATCTACCCTTTGTCGAAGTTTTTTCAAAGATAGAAAATCCAATTACGGAATTGCAAAAGAAAAACAAGAAATTCGCATGGACAGAGAAATGAACGGAAGTATCTCAAAATATTAAGAAGTTGTTAACGACAACACCAATACTGAAGGTTCCAAACATGGACAAAGAATTCTTGGTATGCACGGATGCATCCAAGGAAGGACTAGGTATAGTCTTGATGCAAGATGGTCGAGTGATCGCTTACATTTCGAGGAAATTAAGAAGGAATGAAGAGAAGTACCAAATGCACGAATTGGAGTTACTAGCAATTGAATATGCCTTTAGAGTATGGATACATTATCTGATTGGAAAAAAAATTGAATTAAATACGAATCACTGTGGATTACAACATATTTTTACTCATAGTGACCTGAGCGTGCGACAAAGGCATTGGTCAGAACTACTTAGCGAATAAGATTTCGATATTAATTATGTTAAAGGAACGATGAACATAGTGGCATATGCAAGAGTCAAATACCACACATACTCTCACTAATACCTCTTAAGACGAATCTTCAAGAAAAGATTCTAGCTCTACATATTGACGATGATTGGTACAAGAAATTTAAGGCTATCAACGGATAGGATAACATGGTGTTACCAAGGTATGAAGGTAATTCATTTGACAACAATAGATTGTTTAGGTAGATTTTTTTTTTTGTAAGACAAGCTCATCGAGCAATATACATGGCTCATCCTGGAGTCATGAAGATGAAGGAAGAACTTAAGCCTTTATTATTAAAGGAAGGAATAAAATATAATATAGTTGGTTACATGGTGAGATATCTAAAATGTCAGCAAGTGAAGGATGAAGATAGACATCCAACAAGATTTTTATAGCCACACGCAATTCCTGAATCAAAACGAGAAGTCATTTCGATAGATTTTATTGTTGGATTTCCAATGACGGTAAGGTGACATCATTGGATTTTTTTGGTCATAGACACTGTAACGAAGGGTGCACATTTTATCCCAGTGCATAGGACATATCAAGTGTTGGACATACCTAGAATTTTTGTTAGAGAAATTGTGAGGTTGCACGGATTAATACGATTTATTATATCCGATTGTGGATCAGTGTTTACTGGATGGTTTTGGACTAGTTTCCAAGAGGATTTGGGAACAAAACTAAATTTCAGTGCAACATATCACCCACAAATAGATGAAGAAACTGAAAGGAAAAATAAAATTTTAGAAGATATTCTTTGGATGTACATTATCTATATCAACAAAAGTGTTGGGAAGACTTCTTTTCATTGCTAGAGTTTGCATACAAAAACAATTACCATAGTACGATTAAGATGTAACTATTTGAGTTTCTTTACGGACGACCATGTCAGAAATCTCTGAGTTGGGACAGACTAGAGGATAGGATTATGGTAGGACCAAAAGTGATCCAAGTTATATAAGAACATATGCAATCGATCAGACATAGGATTAAAGAAGCACAAGATCGACATAAAAGTTATGCTGATGTGCATCACACTGACCGAAGTTATGGGGTTAGTGGAAAAGTTTTCTTTCAGGTAAAACTGCATAAGAGTGCGATTAACTTTGGAAAATGTGTTAAACTCTCTCTTTGGTTTGTGGGACCTTTTGAATTTTTGGAGAAGAAAGGGACCATGGCTTATAGACTAGACTTACCTATTTCTTTGAGGCGTATGCATGATATATTTCATGTATATGTTTTATGACATTATATTAGTGATCTATCACATGTTATTGATATGAGTTATTTTCATGTGTCAGATGAGAGTGATCTCATGGGAGATAATCCGCATTTTAGACCATTGTACTTGAGAGATATGGTGTCGAATAGTCAATCTGGTCAAGGTCCGATGGGACAATTATAGTCCAAACTTGGTTACATGAGAGGACACATATGAGATGCGTCAACAATTTCCTTATTTTTTTGATAGATTACATTTGTAGATCTCTGTCAGATACATTTATTACTACCATTAGTGATATTTTACAAACTTCCGGATGAATTTTAAAACAACAGGGGGTGTATGTAACATACAGTACTATTGAACACATTTTATACTAACTTATTCTTTGAGGACACTTGCGAGAAAGTGATCTGGTTATGATACATCGTGATTATGTTTTTCTTATGAGATATATATTATGATGTCATTGTGATTATATGTTAGAATCCATATGTATTGATGTATTGACAAATATTACAAATGAGTGTCCATGAGTATGCACGATACATGACAGGTTGAAGATGCACATGGCATCAACGATTCTCTTGGATTTTGTATTGATTCAAGGACTGGATTTCATTTTGTTTGAGTATTTAATTTTACGCACATGTGATATATGATTTATTACAATGTGATTTATGTATATAGATTATTGACACTATTTTTGTTAGTGGATGAAGGCTTGAAAATGCTTTCTAATCTGACTCACATAAGGAGTAAATGAATCATGCAAAAAATCCAAACATTTGAGGGAGAGATGTGGCAACGTCCCTTTCATAACATACTAGAACTCTCGCCATGACCCGAACTATAGGTTAACGACTACTTAGTTCAATAGGTCCACGATGCCATGAGGGCAGACTAAGACAATCACTCACAAAGAATTCTAAGGGGGCGTGCAATAAGGAATAATCCTTATTCCTTAGAATCCCTTAGTCTCCCACAAGGTCGACCGAATGGAGTGTTGACTCCAAGGGTCAGACAAACTTCCGAAACCAGTCAAAGGTGAGTGGCACCCTTGTAGCACAAAGATGTGTCTTTAAGGACATGCCACATTAGTAAATGGGAGTTAATAAATCTAGGTGGCCTAAAAAATTAATGAAATGTTTAAACGTTGTTATAACAAAGTATTAACTAATCATTTATTTGTAAACTTAGAAATATAACAAGATTCTAAGCCTAGTCAAATCCTAAGTTCAAGTACAAGTATAAGTTAAAAGTGACTAAATTAAAAATTAAATAAGACTAAGGGTGTTGGGAATTAATAAAGTTTAGGAAAAAAGAGGAAATGAATTTAAGTTTGAGTAAATGCACATGTGTGAATGAAAATAATAAAAGAGATTTTTAAAATGAAAATAAATTAAAACATGAGAGAATAGGTGTACACAAAGAATGGTATCTTGAGTCAATCTAGCACTAAGTCTAACTAAAAGAATCCTAAGCCAAATCAAACTAAGATCTAGTTAGGGGAAACTCATTAAATGAGAATTTGGGGAACTAAGAGACATCTAAGAGAAAAAATAGGAAAACATTGGGGAATGTGAGGAAAATGTGAGGAAAATAAGCTTTTACATAAAACAAAAAGATGAATTACATGTGCAACCTTGGGAGAGTGTGACACATGTGTTGGGTGAATAATAATTTAATTTAATTATTAAAAATGATTTAGTTGTGCATGGGGAAAATCTCATTGAAAATAATTCTATAAAATAAATGGAAGGTAGGTGAAAAAAGATCTCACTTTTTATGTATTGCTGCCAAAATTTCTGTGGACCCAATTTTACTTGTAAGAGTTGGGATTCAGAAACTTGAAGAGTGGAAGCTCTTCCTTGAGAGGCAAGTGTTTTGGTGCTATCATTTTTCTGGTTTTTATGTGTGGCCCCTTTTTGGCTGGGCTAAGGAGAAAGAAAATACATGTAACATTGGCTGGGAGGTACTAGTGAAGTTTTGGGATTAGCAAGCAAAGCAAAAAGGTCAAACACAAGCTTGATAATTGAGATGGTTTTCAAAAATGGACAACTTTATCTCGGTATTTAAGTATTCAATTGTTTTGCAATGTATATCAGAATTTTATGTATCTATTTGGATGGGCATAACATGCTTTATCTGCTTTATGCTTACCAGAAGAGTATGTCTATGCTTCATTGTTGCAAAAATTTTCCTTTATGTATAATCCATGTAAAAGAATTATAGATCTCAAGATACTTCTAATATTACGAATGCATTTTATGTCTATTAGGATAGTTTAATTGGTAAGGATAATCTGAATCTTTAGAACAAGAATACATGTTAATTGTAAATGGATTTAAAAAAGAATAAAATTTTATTTCTTTGATAGATCGCATTAACCTTTCATTTGCTGAATAACTGGATTCTGTTGTGAAAATCTGGTTCTTAATTCTAGCTTCTACTAGTGTATAATTTATATATAAATGCATAGAAACTGTTAGTCCCTTCCTTTCTTGGAGATTTGAAGTTTTGTTTTTAAAAATATTTAGTCTACTGGATTTTTCAACTCCATCTGTAACGTTGAAAATATCCCAACAAATTTGTTCCACATTGTAATGTTAAGATACCTAAAACCTTCTGGACTGAAGTTCAATAGGTAATCCAATACTGACGAACTTTAATCATTTTAGGTCAACTGACAATGTGACTGTGAAATTTAGATATTATAGACTCTCAGCAAAAATTTGGTTGACTGAGTTCATGCAATTCTAGATCGGTCATCCATGAATGGCAGCTAGGGGCTATTCTTCTCAATTATTAAATTGTTAAACGATGAAATAATTTAATTTCATCTACATTTAGGGCTTAAGGATCGATAACTTTGTATTGTATTCTGAAACCTACAATGTGTTCTGCCAGAAGTTAATAGGTTCTTGTCTCTTGCTTATTACCTCAAATTTAAAAAAATTGTTCGTACTTGGGAGCTTCTAAAAACGAATCGCTGATGCATGTTAAACATTGTGCATCGACAGCTTAAGAACCGATTACTCTTTAACAGAATTTGCACAAGTAGCATTGCTAATTTCCTCGATACGAGATTGTAAACGTTTTCCAGGTGTAAGACTACATCGAAATTTCATATGCGCAATTTTTATGGGATTTTTAAAAATCTGGATTTAGTTATTTTTGTGAATCTCTGTGGAGCACTGTTGTTTGTGATCCAGCAATTTTGACTGGTAAAGTCTACAAAGGTATACATATCTTATTCCCTGGATTTGAACCTGTAACCTTTTAAGAGGAAACAAGTGTTCTTAACCATTAAGCCCAATTATATATATGTGTTCTTAACCATTAAGCCCAATTATATATATATATAACCGGTAAAAATTATATATATATATATATATATATATATATATATATATATATATATATATAAAAGCTTACTTTATATTTAACAATTAAATAAGGAAAAAAACATGTGGGTTATTGGAATAAGTTAGCTAATGGTAATTAATATTAATTAAATAAGGAAAAAGGCATGTGGGTTATTGGAATAGGTTAGCGAATGGTAATTAATATTTATATAGGTAATGGTTGATTTACTAACGTTACTTTTAAATTCCATGATTATTATAAATTGCAATTTGGTTCGAATAATTACCATGACGATTGCGTAAATGTGCTTGATTATTTATGTGTTATTTAAGAATTGGCATATTGAACTTATAATGTAATATTTGATATTGAACCTTGACAATTCATACATTGTAGTATTTTCAGATCATGGTTGATAATTTAAATTATTAATTCATTTAAATAATTACAGTCCTGAAATGTGTAAATATCTTACATATTTTTCCTTGTAATTAATAAGGATTTAGAATCCATAGAACTAAGTATCGTCATCAATAAATCTCGGGATGAGTTAAATTTGTATCGACAAGTTGAATTGGTAGACCCAACTTGGGTATATATAAAATAAATAAATAAATATGCCATAACAATATCCTAACTTTGTTCTTTAATTCTTTTGCTTGATTTTTGATGTTAACGTAAAGAAGGATGTTACAGGGCCTCTTGCGACAGGACTTGCATAAAAGAAGGGAAGGAAGTTGTGTGCAAAGGAAAGAAGGAAGTTGTAAGTCGTTAGGAATTTTGGTGGAACCGAAAAGGGCTAATCCCAAATGTAATAGCATAAATATGTAAGGGCTGGGATATATAAGTAAGTTAGTAAGCAATAGAAAAAGTGTGATAGAGGAGAGTAAGGAAAACTAAGTACGATTATATGTATGAATGTAAGAATGAATAGAGACATATAGAAAGATATGAGAACGACAAGGAAATAATGTATGAGTGCAACGCACACATTTTGTAAGGGATGATTATGAGTAATAATATAAGAAGTTGTTCATTGTAGACATAGTCCATATTGGGTGAACCACATTAAATCCTGTCATATATGTGTTATGTGGTGTTGTGGTGTGGATATTGTTCTGTTTATCACCTAGATAATGCATGTTTCGTTAATATGAATACGTTATTTATTATGATGTTTTTGCACACATGATAAATAGTATAATTAAAAAATGCTAAGTGTAATGGTTATGACGAATTCCTCCCATCCCTTCATGATTGTGGAAATATGGTTTCTGCAGTCGTCATAGATACCTCGAGTGAGACTTCACCTGCTTGTGGGTGATGCCGAAATGACCGATATCTTATAGTTTTATTGGTGAATTAATGTTGAACTCTTGTTCTTCCTACTTCGCTCCAATGATCACTCTATATATAGATGATGTGTTAGTATTTTGTAACAATAAGGATGTGATTTGTGATTTGAAGTCTCGATTTTCAACACAATTTGATATTAAGTACTTGTGGGATGAAAAATATATTTTAAGAATGAATGTCATGTGATATGGAGGGAATAAAACGATTTTGTTGTGCTAAAGTAAGTATGTAAGCTTTGTGATACAAAATTTTTTCATCTGAAATTGCAAACCATTGAGTATTTCAATTTTCATGGGAACTAAGCTTTTAGTTTAGTAGTTCCCTAGAACACCTGCAAAGATGGAGGATATGATTTTTATTCCTTATGCAAATTTAGTTGGTAGTTTGATGTATTCTATGGTATGTACTAGACTAGGCATTGCCTAAGAAGTAGAAATCTTGAGTTGATTCATGCTTAATCCTCTATGTCAACACTAGGCTACAACAAAGAGGGTCTTCAATTAATTGTGAGGTAGCTTTGAATATTCTATTTTATATCACTGTGATGTTTGAGGGAACCCAAACTAAATGAATATACAAGATTATGTGGCAAGGGGATGTAGATAGACGAGGATTTATGAGTGGATACATGTTTCAGTCATTTGGTGGAGATGTAAGTTGAATAAGAAAGAGACAAGATGTGGTCAATTTTTCCACTATAAGGGCAGAGTATATGGAAGCTAGGTCCATGCCTGCAAGGAGGTCATTTGGAGTATGAGTATGTGTTTTGAAGTAGGACTAAGTCAAAAATCTATTACAATTCAATGTGATAGCAATAATGCCATTTGTCTAGCTAAGAACCCAACCTTTTATGCAAAGAGAAAGCATATATATATATCCAATACTATTTCATTAGGAACATGGTACATGATGGAGGGGTGATACTAGAGAAAGTTGTCAATTAACAAATTCTGCAGATGCATTGACGAAAACAATGAGCATAGGTAAATTCAAGTGGTGCTATGAGTCTATGGGATTTATGGGCCCCAACAATTAGCTCATAGTTTGAAATTCTCCTTTGTACCCTTGCAAGATATATGAAAAGTGGGAGAATGTTGGGACATGTGTGTCACATACCTTGTAATTTTGTAGTAGAGAAAAGAATAGTTGAAATCATACAATTGAGCAAAGAATACTTGCACTGTTGTAATAGAGAAGATAATACTTACAGTGTTGTAGTAAAGTAGAGTTTACTCGCAGAGCAGTGGTAGAGACTAGTGGAAGGGAATAACATGCTAATGGTTTCTAGTATGAAGAAATGGTAAACCATAAACATTTTATGATTTTATTATGCCTATTTGTTGATTTCTAGGGCTATAATAGATCATGGAGTGTGAGTTTTGTCTTATCATTATGTTGCGAAAATTTCTCTAGAATTATGCTCTTGTTGAACACTCTTAACCAGATCACAGAGACCATGTATTGTAAGCATTTATTTTTTGAGTAATACATTGAGTGTGTTTTAGAGTGTGAGGTTTTTTTCCCAAAAGGATTTTCCAAAAGAAATCTTGTTTTATATGGTGTAGTTTCTCATAGATTAGTTTACGAAGAATATTCTAGATCTTTGCTTCCTTTCAAAATTACAACTAGGGTGCTATCTACTCTCATGTGTGGGATTAAGTCTAGATGTTATTTGAAGTCATATGACACTGTGATTATAGCCTCCATGATGAGAGAATGAGATATTCACTTTCTTGTGGATATTATGGTCTTGAATTATGACCTAAAATTGTTTCTTGTTGGATAAAAACTTTCCTTTTCAAACATAAGGAAACTTGTGATCAATTCAAGTCCTAGAGTAGTTAGCAAGAGTATAACTCTCTCTAACATGTTATTTCACAAGACGAAAATTATTGTAAATTTTTTCACACACTATTGCAACTATCATAGATATATATTAACTTTCTTTATCTTGTATTTAATACATATTGGAAAAGGTTCACCTAAATCTCACGACCAAGCCAAACACCAATTGGTGTATGAGACCCTTTTGTTTGTAGGACAAGGGATCCCCCTCCATGTAGCAATTTGACTGCTAAACCTATGACCTCCAATAAGGAAACACATATTCTTAACTATTAAACCCATACAAGGTGCACATACACTCTTGCAAAAAAATACTATCTCAAATATATATTAACTTTTATTATATGAAATCCATACCTTAAAAGTGTCACACAATTCATTATTTCTTGTCCCATTTCAATTATATTGTTGTGGCTACTATACATTTTTTAACGTAGATGTATTAACATTAAAAGCAATAGAGAATAGAGAAACTAGTGAAAGTTATTATTAACAATATTTTATAATATTATGATAATTAATTAACATAATAAAAATATAAAGAAAAAAAGGTTTATAACATGTTTTTTAGTATTACGGTAATTAATCAATATAATAAAAATAAATAATTTATTTTATTTTACTAATTTTATAAAAACAAATTTGTTTTCTAATAATTTTTTTTAAGAATACAAATTCACATCAAGTAAAAAAAAAATAGTATTGAACATAGGATAACTATAAATATTATCGAACATGATGATTGTAACACTCTGTTTCCCCCAGTCTGTAAAAATAACTATATTGGCCAAGAACTGTGGAAAACTCAAAAAAATGAATGTGTGATGTGAATGGACCTTGTGGAAAAGGCCGATGAATGTAAATAATATATATATATATATATATATATATATATATATATTGATATATATTGCAGGACTGGTGAGAGGGGAAGGTGCTAAAAAAGAGACCACGATGGCTGAAGAAAGGTGGTGGAAGGCACCTACAATGGTGGCATTAACTTCCACCCAAAACCAATACCGTATTTGGACTTCCCCTGCCCGGAGAACCAAGAGCGGCTCGCTGGCTTCGAATTAAATGACTCGTCAGGATTGGTAGGTAAAGGGATCCTCATGAGTAATGAGGGATGGGGGTGAACCGCCCATCCGTAGAGTCCTTAGACCTGACCACTGTGAGGAAAATTGTGCCACATGAAACCTCGCTGAACAGAGAAAAGGTAGGAAGAGTGGGCGATCAAGGGGCAGACGCGAGGGAAAGAGGAAGAGGAACTTTGGAAAAACATAGAGTGAGTGATAGCAGAGAAGGAGGAGAGTAACCTTTTTTCTCGGTCACTGGAAAAAAGAGACGCAGTCTCGCAGCATCGTGGTCTCAGCTCGGGGGTGGCTAGTGGTAAATCCATTGGGAGTCGCTGAGCCTACAATTGAGTGGAAACAAGCACCCCTCTCAGCAGTTGCAATCACATCTGGTGTTATTTCTGATAAGTGTTTTACATCTTGCATCTTGAAATTTATATGCTGACATGTATGCTCACAGTCTGTGCAGTTTTATGAATGGTTTGAGTATAAGACTTCCTGTGTAGTGTTTTGATTTAGAAATGGTGGTTGCATGCTTATAATGGAAAGATTACGTATGGCTTATGTTTTATAAATCACTATTTATATGCATATTGAATTAATTCAGACTTCAATTCTATTCTTGGGAAATCTATACCCTTATCCATATCAGGTAATACCCTAGATAGATCTCCCCATAGAGACACCCTTCTTAGAAAGCTCACCAAGAACCTGGAAAAGGATTTGAAGGCGCAAGTCTTAGTAACCCTGGACGAGGAAGAATGATCTTCTTGAAATCCTGAAATAACAGTGAAGGAATTACCGTGTTCGCTTCGCAAGAGTCGTCATGGAGGTATTAGATGGTCAGAATTCTCTGTGGAGAATTTGCAAAGTCCCAAGAGCCATCAGATCTTGCAGTGGAGCAGGGGAGTTACGGTAAGCCTATTTTCAAGTTTTAAGTTTGGGAGAAATCGGACCGTAGGATCTGAGTCGACAAGAACCATTAGATCACTCACGTAATCTCATTTCGTAGATTCCTGAGTTGAAGGGTTAAAACCCTTTCCTCAAGATTCATGAGGTCACAAAAGGCAAAGTCTCGAAGGGGCGAAAGGATTTGTGTGAGCCAGTTATTGGTGAAGTGCATCAGAAATTGGTATTTCGGGGTTTTGTGGGTTGAAGAACTGAAAGCTTAGCATTAGGATTCATGAAGTCGCGAAGTCCAAAACTACAAAAAGGTGGAAAGTTCCATTGTGGGACTCGCGTTGACGACGTGTAGTAATTTCATCATTTTGGCATATAGACGGATAGGAGGTCGAGACCTTTTTCCCGAAAGTCTCGAAGTTGCGAGTTGCGATAAGGAGTAGCGAGGAGTTTGGAATCTTGACACTTCGGGTGTCGGGATACAAAGGAGGTAGCACTTTGGGAAGCAAAGTTGCAAAGTGCCGAATATGGGGACAAGGGACATGTGGTAGAATCGCAAGGTGGGCCCGTGCGATAGATAGGTGAACATGTGTCACCTAGTGAAAGGAGTCAACACCCATTAACCTCTCGCATATCAGGGATTCATGAGATAAGGGAACGAGAGTTCAACCCTTCTACTTGCAAAGTCGCGAATAGCGAGAACACGAGAGGGAAAGCTAACATTTCTTCTTAGGGTTTCATGAAGGGAAGGTGCCAAGGTTGGGCACCTAAACTTAGTGAGTGGAAAAGTCGCGAGAAGGTCAGGATCGTCCATCTGAGAAGGACAGGTGGCAGAAATCGAGGGATATCGCGAACTCAAAGGTTCATAAGATGAGAGCCTAGGAGTTGGGTGCTCCAAGTCGCGAGTGGCGAAATCGCGAGGAGCAAGGATAGCCATTGGATCTAGGTCAAAGGAGGACCATTGGATCAGGAGCTTCATCGCGTGCAGCACCTTCGAAGGTTCGGAGGTTGAGAGAACCTCTTCCTGACATCAGAAGTTGTGAAGTGCCGAGAGCTGAGGCATGAGTGTGGACACGTGGCAGAACCACAAGCTGTGGCGTACGTGGTTGACAGGCAGACACGTGTCATCTATGAAAAAGGAGTCAACACTCCGTTGACTTCTCATGTCTCAGGGATTTGTGAGATACGAGCACATGAGCTCGACACTACAACTCATGAAGTGGCGAGTTGCGAGAAGTGTGAAAGGAAGGTCAACCCTCGCTGACTTCCAAGTTTCGAAGGTTTGCACGGGAAGAGCATGGAGATTCAACCCTTCGACTTACGAATTCGCGAGTTGCGATAGAAGCTGGTGTTTAGTCTAGCCGATGGTCACGCGTGGAGGGCGTTGACAGAAGGGAGCTATACCCATTTCGTGATATCGGGTATCACGATATTGGAAAGGAGGAGTCGAGAGATTCGACTCACGAACTCGCGAGATGGAGAGTTGTGACTAGAACCTTTGGGAATAGGCCTTGTTCATGGTGCTGTGGTCACTTGGGAGTCATGAAGCTCGCGCCTAGTGCTGTTCGCACATGGGAACTTCCAAAGGACCTGTGGATCGATTGAATTGAGATTTCAGCAAGGAATCAAAGGAGCCGCTTCGGCTCATAAAAGAAACTGAACGATCCTTAAGACCGAGAGGTCACACAGAGACTCTGTCGAGGAAGAGGAGGCATCTACAACCTATACTAAGCCCCGTAAGATTTCAGGGATTCTGTCCCTCGAGAAAAGGCAAAAAATCTATTACGCCATAGTGGGGGTGTGTGACAATGATCCACATCAAGTTAAAGATCTCATTATTGTCATTGTGACAATCCTTTGCATATAGTAACTACTATGTGCAACATTGTTGATGCAGAAGCATCAACCCCTCAAAGTCAAGCTCAATTTCAAACGTTCGAGAAGGTGGATGTGGCCATGAGGAAGAGACTTCCTCGTATTTGGTTATGTTTGTTGTGATTTTTGGCTAGACAACATTGGACCTTCAATGATCTGATCCCCTCCCCTTATTATAATTGTGGTTATAAATTGTAGTCATTATTGCTTAGTACGAGAGACTGTACAATGTAAAAATCTAGGCCAAGCTCTTAGCGGCCATACATGATGTAATCGAGCTCGAATAATAAATGGAAATTGTGTATTTTATGTGTTGGAATTATTCTAATTTGTCTGTACATTTTAAGCATGAGTTATATGTTTGATCGAATGATTGTGAGGATCGAGAGATATATCCTTGTTGTCAGTGGGATAGACGAAGGCCATCGATCAGAATTGTAGTTCTGGAATGTTGTGAAGGTGTCATAATATAGTGAAGAATATGATTGATAGTCGATCATTGAAAAGGATCGATGGTGATCCAACCTTTCGCATGAAAAATAACAACAAAATTAACAAAGAGGTGAGCCTTGAAATGATCATAGTTTTTTGACGCTTCGACATGCATCACCAAAATAACTATTCCGGTCCCCCATAACACATAGATTCGCACCAAGACTCGGCCCCTGAAATGCAAAGCACCTGGACATAGGATTGGGTCTTATGGAAAAAGTAAGAAGTAGATCTAGGGAGGGGTTAACACATGTTCGCCATAAGGAATGAAAGTGCAATATATTCATCCATTGTCAAAGAATTATTAAATTGTTACCTTTGATTTTGATAAGCTTTGGATTGGATTAACGCTTGATCACTTCTCGTGGTTGTATGGAACATATGGGTGAAGGTGACATTTTTGCGATGATATGGACATTGTTACAGTCCATTATGTGGGCTCTCCCACATGTCCATTGATTCAAAGGAACCCCAGATTTCGTCTCCATCAATTGTTTTTGTTCTTTAGTGCGTAAAACGAACATTATAAAAAATAACAATGCTGTGAAATAAACTCATGGGAGTCCAATGTCACTGCCACATACTATATTCATTTTTCCACATACTATATTGATTTCAGAAGGTGTGAGAAAGATCCACTTCAGTTACTGAGAGCTCACATTGTGGTTGAATTCATACTACAATCTCATATTGGTTTTGTCATGTTGAGTTAATATGTTGTACCATGGGAGTGGACTCGTTGACTCACATGGTGGCTGGAAGTCAATCAAACTGTAATGTGATTTCATTTTATTTATGGCAATGTCCAACACATATGGAGTTGCAATTTTCAATCACCACATGCAAAGGACTGTTATAATGCATATATGGAGTGATCAAATTATATCATCTCTATAATATTTTCTCTCATTAGATAAGAAGTAGAGGTGATAAATTCAATATTTTCACACCCACTTGGTATGGCTACATAATGTTTATCTTGTCATACTCCTACCCCTTCAAGCATAAAGGTACTAGATGAAATTTACTTGCTTCACTCGTTTAAAATTACTATTTTATGTTGAGTATGCAAAAAAATATTATATGTTTGTTGCATTATGTGCTAGCAATAACTTGGAGTGGCCTTGACAATGATTAATATTCAAATAAATAAATTAGTGTAGATCCATCTTAACTCCGGATCTATCATGCACAGAGATGGATCAAATTCCTTGAGGTGAAAACCTCCTTTTAGAGGGAAAAACTCGAGGAAAGTTTTGCATCTTGATGGATTTGATCCCTCTCGATGCATGATAGATTCAAAGTTAATATGGATCTACATTGGTTCCAGTCACATGTAGGAACATGGAATTTTTAGATGATAATATTTATCTATATGTATGTGTTTAAGATAAACTTGATACTTTGAAACTTATATGATTATGAATCCAAATAATAACAAAGTAACAATGTTTACTGATAAAGATGTTGAATAATAAAAAATGGTAAAGATATTAAATAACATATATACTACATCATATCCTCATATCATTAAGAAGTGATATATATATCGAATAACCCATATATTATATAGTAGTTGATCTCAATTTATCTTCTTCCACTTTTCTCTTAGACACACGGGCACACTTTCCCATATTTTTATATCGATCATATAGAAATGGAGGTTAAAATTGAAACAAATTTCCATCTTTTTATATCAATCATATGGCAATGAAGGTTGAAATTGGAAACAATCCAAAGTTTAACTCCATATATTGCAGTAAAAGTGAGACCTTGAGGAATTTTAGACCTACAGATATTTTCACATTGTATATATCTTCATATTATAATTGTTTTAATGTACAAATACTAATAGATAAATCAAACCTAACCAAAACAATTATGTAGGAATTCAACTTATATATCTATTTTGAAATTGGTTTTCACTAAGTTATTGCTAAATTCATTTCTCTTTGTTGTGTCTCACACTTAAAATGAATATATAATATTAATTTCCTCTCTGTCATTTCTTCAATTAATTAATGCAATTAAACATTTTGCATAGTAATATTGAAATAAATTAGACGATTAATTTACTTCGTATAATTCATAGTATTTTCACTAAAATCAATGCACCCTATTGTTTTATGTTATATAATTGTTAAAATGAATACACCTACTTGAACATGCTAAATCATTTTTCATTGCATCATCACTTAAATCAATGCATATTTTTTTTTGCATTATGTTATTATTGAAATCAATGCAACAAATTGTTGTAAATTATTTATCATTTTGTCATCACTAAAATCAATGCATTGCGTTGTTTTTCATTGTCGTTATTGAAATCATAACAACTAATTTCTCTAAACAATTTTTTATTGTACCATATCTAAAATAAATGCACCCTATTATTTTGTGTTATATTATTGCTAAAATCATTTAGACTCCCTTATTTCTCTAAATCATTTTTTTAATATCTGAAATCAATACACCCTATAGTTTTTTGTTATATCATTATCACTAAAATCAATGCACCATATTGTTTTGTGTTATATCATTATCACTAAAATCAATACACCCTATTGTTTCATGTTATATCATTGTTAAAATGAATACAATTACTTGATTATGTTGAATCATTTTTCATTGTATCATCACTTAAATCAATGCATATTGTTTTTCATTATGTCATTATTGAAATAAATGCAATTAATTTATCTAGATCATTTGTCATTGTGTCATCACTAAAATCAATGCATTGTGTTGTTTTTCATTATGTCATTATTGAAATCAAAGAAATTAATCGCTTTAAATCATATTTTATTATACCATCTCTGAAATAAATGCACCTTATTGTTTTTTGTTATATCATTGTTGAAATCAATGCAAGTATTCAATGATTGATATTGCATTCTCTTTTAGTTTCCATGATTGGAACATATCAATAGTATAGACCCAAACCTTTTGAATATTGGAACATTCTTCATTTTGATGATCATTAAAGAATAAGTGTATATATTAAAACATAATTATATATCTCTAAAAGAATTGTATCCTCTTGATATTTAATTATTATCTCAATAATATATTTAATCCCAATACACTTATTATTTTATATTCGAAACAATTTGAAAATGGATTAATAGCCAATGTTGGATTACTAAGAGGGGGGGTGTAGTGTCCCCAAGGCCGAGCCCCGTTACAGATCATGCTATATGCAAATAATTGTAAATATGTTCTATAGGCTGGTGAGCCAAGTTTTGTATAAGCTGTAGGCTTATGTGTTTTGTTAGGGAAGGGAGCCTAAGTGTTGAAGGCCAGAAGCCTGTTGATGTACTGGTATGTATGCAGGTCCATTAATAAAATATAATTACCGCCAGTGCAGACCGACCACGATGAATGAGTGATTGGGGACTGAGCATCCACAGAGTGGGCAAGGGATCAGGGGATGGAAGGTGGGAAAGGGGCTGAGTGAGGAGCCTAGGGGCTAAGCCTAGGGGGCTTAGGCCTAGAATAATATTTTAATATTATTTCCTAAAAATCCATGTGCACATTCTTTTATCCTAAGTCCTTTTGGAAGGACCCGTGAGTTCCCAAGTGATGGGAGGAAGGCGTACGGATGGAATGCATGCAGTTCCTAGGGTGACAAGTGTCAACCCTAGTGCATGCAAATAAAACAGAGGCAGCAAACCGTGAGGGGGATCATTTTTTCCATTCGACCCGATTGCTTGGGGGGAACGTACGAGTCAGTCTGCAAGAAGCCCCGTGTATGTCTGTTGCAAGGAGGAAGCCTATGTTTTACGGGGAAGATCCGTGTACACCCTTTGTTGGAGCCGTGGAGTCTATTTCTATCTCAGAGATAACCTGTGAGTGTAATTCCCAGCTTGCAAGAAGCCAGTGAGGATTTTGGGAAAGAATCTTGTGGTTCGGGGAAGCCGAGTTAGCCTGTGTGTGAAGTCCCCGTTCCGAAAGAATTGCTGTGAGATCATCCTGTGACTGCTGAACCATTATGGGAATCCTTTGTCTGTGTTCCCCGTGGGTTGTTGTGACCACACAGTACTAGACTACGTGAGGCTTGTTGGCCTGTGAGCGACTTCTCCAGGTGAGAGAGGGCGCAGGGGGAGAAGAGAACTCCTGGAAGGAATCCATGTAGCTTCCATAGAGCCCAGAGACTTCCGGTCCGGTCTGTTCCTATAACCCAAGGTAAGGGGGACTGGAAACCGAAGTACTGTCTAGGTGACAGAGAAGGTGCACTCCCCTGGGGTGGAGCAGGCATGTGGGGAATGAGGGTCTGTGGGCAGTGAGCGTGGGAGATTCTTGGGAGAGCTTTCTTCCTGGTGGTTGTGTATGTGCTATCTTCCCTGTAACCTCAGCCTGAGTTTAGATTCCTTGCCTTGGGGTGGAGCTCAGTCTCAGCTCGGGGGTGACCTATTGTTGAGCTGATGAATAGTGTGTTCTAAGGATGGGAGGTTTGTGGAAGGCCTGCACTTGGTTGGTGTAATTCTACAGCCAATAAAAGATAAGTATTGAATTATTCTTTAATCATGTTGTTGTTTTGTATGATGTTTTCTGCTGTGTAAATGAATTAATGATGAATGCTATAGCTCGTTTAATTATAGCAATACCCATATATTACTCTAATTTTTAAGTCTGTTTAATTGTGTTAAATGCATTTGCTTATAAAACTCAGTATGAGTTCTGTAGATTCCATGTACAGAATGGTAACTGAGAGGTTTGGTAAAACCCGGGTAGTGAAAGGGTACACTACAAATTGGTATCAAAGCCAAGGTTTCGAAACTGAGCCTAGATGGGCCAGTGGAGCGGTCTTTGGACCGAAAATGTGAAGAGAAATTGGGCTTGGAATGGCCAATTTCGGACGTTGGTTGTCCCAGTGTGTCAAGTTGTTGCTTGACCGCGTTTACAAGCCAGGAGTGTAGCGGTGCGGCGAAAAACACAGCTGGTATGGTCTATGACCACAGGAAGACAGGTCTCTACACCAAGGGTGTTAGAACCATCAGATCTGTTCGGGAGGGAAAGCGAACCCTTGCAACCGCCAGATCTAGAGAACGTGCATGAGGTTTAAAACCTTTTGATACTACACAGGAATTTAAACTTGGGAGCATCGTGAGTCGTGAGATCCCTGTGGGATTAACTGCCAACCGTCCGAGTTGACGGAAGTTGCGTAGGACTTAAGTCCTCATAGGTAGAGGAGAAGTCCCGAAGAGGCATCGGGATATTAGAAGTCAAGAGAATCGAGACCTTGCGATTCTCAAAATCCCAAGGAGGGATCATAACCGTGAATCTCGAGTGGACACATGTCAGGAGATTTCGCAGAGTCGGAAATCGGAGAATCGGAGTTCTCGAACACATAGAGATCTCGTCACATGGAATCGCGATCCGCAATTTCGCGACAAATCTGGACCGTTCATTTAGTGGACACATGGGAGAGATCTGCACCATCAGGGAAAGTCCTGACAAGGAGTAAGTCCATCGGTGTTGGAAGTTCATCGAGAAATCGGGAACCCCGGTGACAAGTGATTCATACACTTTGAAACTCCGAACCCCGAAACCCCGACGAGAGCTTTGAGTACGGTCGCGGGGTAGAGGTCACATGGACCTGACTTAACCGCGAAGGGTTAAAGAAAAAGGTGCATCGACATATCGGGAATCGGGATATTGGAGATCCCGGAGGCAAAGGTTTCGTGCTTGGGAAAATCGTGATACGCAATTTCCAGATAAGGCCTAGGTGCGTGGGGCCACACCGACTATCAGGAGGACAGGTGGCAGATTTATAGCAACAGGAGAAAGGACTATTGACAAGTTAATGACTGGGACCCATCGGAGCTCTCGTGAGCGTATGAGCATGATATTAAAACCGCCGAAACCTGACGGGGTAGGGTGGAGGTCATATAGTGTGGTTGTATGGTGAGGCTCTAGCCCGGAGGGCTAGCACGGATGGAGTCCATCGAAAATCGGGAAATCAAGGATTTCGCTGTCAAGCGTTTTGGCGCATTCATATTTGTGAAACCCCGAACCCCGATAATGGATAAGGCCAGGGTCACGAGTCAACGGTAACATCGGCCAGGGCTTATCTTGGAGTACTAAGGCATATCGGAGAATCGGGGGTTGCGAGGACATGCGCCTATTGACAGCGCAAGTGCCGAAACTCCGATAGGAGTAGTCACGAGAGGGAAATGACCACGGTAGGGGCGCATGGTCATGTGAGTCAGGAGCTAGGCTCAGGAGGGATAGCATGTAAAAAGGGTCATCGGAGATCGGGAATCTGAGAGGACAGTAAACCTCGACATCATGAGTTGTGAAACTCCGAAACTTGAAGTCTCGAAGTAACTGAATTAAAGTTTCGGACACCCGAAAAACACAGAGCCAGATAGAACTCAGAAAACTTTGTGAAGTTGAAATATATTTTGTTCTTGTTCGTATTAATTATGAATGTTGCGGATTGTTCATAAAGTTTAATGGCCTGAAAAATTTCGAATTCAATTGCATAGTGCGTGTGCAGAGTTCAACGAAGGCCAAAACTCCAAATAATCAACGCCAAGTATGGAGTGGGGAAGAATGCAAATTATCCCTGAAATGGAAGATGAACAAGAAGGAAAGGATGTTAACCAGGGAGTCAAAGGATCGAACTCTAATGGGCATGGAAAAGAGATGGATAAGAAAGGACATATGATGAAAATCATTGAAGGATTACAAAGAGAGGCCAAGGAGCGTCGAGTTGATAGCCAAAAGTTCATGAAAGTCAGAGATCGTCAAGGGAAATTAAACTTAAGATTCTTGCAGAGTCTGGAAAGAATAGAGAAGAAACTTGAGAAAGGAAGAGACTCAAGTACGACAGAGAGTCGCAGAACTCATGGGAGAAGAAGCAGGTCGAGGAGTGGTAGCCGAAATCACAGTCGCTCGCAAAAACGTTCTGGCAGTAAGACACACAACAGTTCAAGCCCATCACCTACCAGAAAACATCAAAAATATGGAAGGGAGGAATTGAAAGGAGAGATGAACAAAATTAAACCTCCAACATTTGATGGGGAGCATAAGAAGGAGGAAGATGCTGAGACATGGTTTCTTGGCATGAATAAATATTTCCAGCTACAGAATTATTCTGCTCATACAGAAGGAAGAATTGAAATGTACCAACTGAAAGGAAAGGCATCCATGTGGTGGGAGAAGTTTGTGCAGGTGCAGCACATCAAAGAGAAAGAGGTTACTTGGAAGGAATTCAAGAGGTATTTCGAGAGGAAATATCTGACTAAAATATATTATGACAGAAAGATGAAGGAGTTCTTCGAACTCAAGTTAGGTAGTATGACCATTGATGAGTATGAACGAAGTTTTCTGGAACTGCTGAAGTATGTTCCATTCATCAAAGACGAGGCTATCAAAATTCATAGGTATCTGAGTGGACTGCCACCTTCCATCGGTGACAAGATTCAATACGATGATCCTAAGACCATGGAAGAAACCATAAGAAGGGCGAAATGCCTATATGAACAGCAAAGGGAAAAGCCTACCTTTTAGAAGGCTTGGGCTAACCAGAAGAGGTTTAAGAAAGAACATAGGCAAAAGGGAAGCAAGCCTTCCTTTTCTAGAACCAGTCCTTGGGGACAGTCATCTTTTAAAGAGCCCAAGAAAGTTTAAGGGAGTGAACAGATGCCAAGGCCTCCAACCATGGAGTGTTGGGGCTGTAAAAGGAATCATAGGTACAAAGATTGCCCCCACAGAAAAGACAAAGCAAGAACTGTCCATACTGTTCAGCAAGCTGAAACAGTGGAGGATATGGGCAGCAGAATGCCATGGATATACATAGCTCTGGACAACAAGCAAGCTTAATTTCAATCACACATGATTGAAGTAGAAGGTATGATCAACAACTGACCACTAGTTATTTTAATTGATTCAGGAGCTAGCCATAGTTATGTAGACCCTAGGGTGGTGGAATGTTTGCATCTAACGAAGAGAAAACATGAGAAGTCTTGGTTAGTGCAGTTAGCCACAGGGACCAAGAGGAAGGTCACTGAATTGGTTAAATCCTATTCAATGGACATGAAGGGAATGATCACTAAGGCTGAATTGAATATTTTGCCTTTAGGTTCATATGATTGCTTAATTGGGATGGACTGGTTGGACCAGCACCATGCCCTTCTGGATTGCTGAAACAAGAGATTTACATGTCTGGACGAAGAAGGAAATCAGGTAACAATCCAAGGAATTCCCAGAGCTGTGGCTGTTAGAGAAATATCATCTATGCAGCTGAAGAAATGTTACCGGAAAGGCTGTCAATTATTTGCAGCTCGGGTGGAAGAAGTATTCCAAGATGTGGTCTCAAATATGAAAGACCACAGGGTGCTCAAAGAATTCAAGGACGTGTTTCAGGAGGTGCCTGGACTACCTCCAAAGAGGGACATCGATTTTTCTATAAATCTGATGCCTGGAGCAGCTCCAAGTTCAAAGGCTCCTTATAGAATGAGCACACTAGAGCTGAAGGAGTTGCAACTGCAGCTCGAAGAGCTGTTAAAGAAAGGGTATATTCATCCCAACGTGTCACCGTGGGGAGCCCCGGTCCTATTTGTGAAGAAGAAATATGGAACGCTGAGGCTGTGCATTGACTTTCGACAGTTGAATAAAGTCACTGTAAAAAACAAATATCCTCTGCCAAGGATTGATGATATTTTTGATTAGTTAAAGGATGCGAAAGTATTTTTGAAAATAGATCTTCGATATGGATATCACCAAGTGAGGATAAAAGATGAAGACATCAGCAAGACTGCCTTCAGAACAAGGTACGGTCATTATGAGTTCACTGTAGTGCCATTTGGACTGTCCAATGCGCCTGTTGTCTTCATGTGCTTAATGAATGGAGTGTTCAGAAATTATCTGGACAAGTTCGTCAGAGTCTTAGTAGACGATATCTTGGTGTACTCCAAGACAGAGGAAGAACATGAACAACACTTGAGAATGGTGCTGCAGGTGTTGAGAGAACACCAACTTTACGCAAAATTGAGCAAGTGCTCATTTTACCAAAAGAAAATCCATTATCTAGGACACATTATTTCTGAAGAAGGGATTGATGTGGATCTTGAGAAGGTACATGCCATTCAAGAGTGGCCAGCGCTAAGAAATGTGACAAAAGTTAGATCCTTTATGGGTCTGGCAGGTTATTATAGGAGATTCATAGCCGGATTTTCAAGGATAGCTCATGCTATCACTTCCTTGCAAAGGAAGGAGAAGAAGTTCCAGTGGACTGAACAATGTGAGAGCAGCGTCCAACAATTGAAGCAGCTGCTCACTAGTGCTCCAATCCTGAAGATTGCTGATCCAAGTAAGGATTATGTAGTATGCACAGATGCGTGTAAGGAGGGGCTGGGAGGATTTCTCAGCCAAGAAGGATTTGTAGTTTGTTATGAATCTCGAAAGCTGAAAGAGCATGAAAAGAATTATGCCACTCATGATTTAGAGATGGCAGCAGTTGTCCATGCTTT
>JZKD02S1271042.1:153627-176197 GCA_000966675.3 Picea glauca
AAGTGTAGTATGGATTTTTAGTAGGAATAGTGGGTTCCAAATTTCATACTAGAGGTATTTTCCTCAATAAACATTATTTTTTCCATAGACTATGATAGAGAAATGTGGTACAACCTAGGAAATTTATGCGTCACATGCCATAAAAAAATTGAGAAGGGATGACTAAGTGGGCCCCCAATTAAGAATTACCAAATGGATTTGGATCGTTGAGGACCTAAATGAATCATCCTAACCAACAAAATAATATATCATGGGATTGGAGTCCAAAAAAGGTGAGTGCCCCAATAAAACACCTTAAAGGGTCTAACAAAGACAAATTGGAAGCCAAATGCCAAAGACAAAAGGAAAGGTTATAGGGGACCTTATTCAAGTGCCATAAATTCAAAAACAAGTCAAGTGCATCTAGAATAAGGTAGGATGACTCAAGGTATGTAAATATATCATGAAAGAGCCTTTGATATGGAGGATAAGAGGTAACTAAGTCATCACAAAGAATATTACATATGAAAAAAATGTAAGTTTTAAATCTGCGAAGTAAAGCAATGCATATAGATTCTTAAGAAAAACATAAATTAATCAATGGCTCATTCACATAGTACACATAGATTTATACCGGAAACCCTCAATCGGGAAAACCTTTTTTATATTCATTATATTGAATTTCACCTTTCACCATACAATATATAAAATGTTTTTAGGTATTCTGTAGATATCAAAACCCTAATCCCTTAATCCGGGATTAATTTAGTAAACCGCTAAAAATAGAAAAAACCACCCAAAAATAAACTTCGGGGTACTACACGTAACCAGGGGGGGCATACCTGCCCCCCCCTGGGACCCCTCTAGGGAAGCGCCCGACACACATGACACAAAGAGAAATACTAGATGGATTGTCAGATTGAGTTGTCGAACTTGACACACCCACACACACACATGCAAAGAATATAACATATACCCAACAAAAAATACATAAGTAGGTCATACCACACTACCTGAAAATGAGGGGAAATATGTGAGTAAGAAGCCATGAAATCGATATGATATATATTTAGCATGTATTTTCTAAGATAGTTTATTTGGAAGATTAAAATCAGTCTTCATGAATGCTAAGAGATGTTGAGATAGGTCCTAAGGAGGGAAGTTAATAAAATTGGAGATGCCAGCAAAAGAATCATGCATGGGATATATAGAAGCCTCCAACTCTAAATACCTCATCCTAAGAATAATTATGGTGGAGTGAGACTTGTGTTCTCAATATCTCAATATTTGTATGTGGTTGCTAGATTCTAAATTGAGGTTATCCATCACCTAATTTGTTTCATTAGTTTGAGACTTGAATTAGGTCTTCCAATTCTCCACCATTAGGGAAACATATGTCACTTTAGCATGAGTCTAAAGAATATGTGATATAAAATCCATATTTGAATGACACGTGGAAACACAGTGCACATTGTCGAAATGAAAAATGAGAGAGCGCTACATAACATAAAGAACAGAGAGTACAAAATTAAGAAGCTGAGATCAAACAAAAAATGACCATCAATCTATTCAGTGAGAGAGGGGTGCCCTTTATTATACTAGGAAACTTTTTCCTCTACAAATGCAAGGGAAATTGTTTCTTTATTCTAAAGTGCTCTGCTCTGTCAAAATGGTGATATTTATTTAGAATATAATTAACTTACACAACTCACATATTAACTCTTTATTAGGAAATTCCCTGCTCACAAATACTGGTAAGGGAAGTTTACAATAGGAAATATTGAGAACTTGATAAACATTCTCATGTTGATTGGCGAAGGAAGGTGTGTGGCCTTCCTGGTGGCCCAATTCCTCCCATTTTAAATCTGAAAGCATCCCTACTTCCATAATCAAGTGAGGGAATGATCACTACAAGGTCGTTGTAGACATCCAATTGGCTTGAGTTGATGGTTGTCCCTTTCAAACCACAATATAGGAAACATATTTTTGTTCGTGAGTGGTTCGGGTCCTAGAATCCAGAATGTTATTCGGGAGAAAAATAGGTTTAAAATATGGAATATTTTCCATCGAATGATGTACTATGATTTATTCTTCCAAGAGAATTGGCTCGAACATCTTGATATTGTTCGCATTGAGAACATCATGGATGTCAATTTATGAGGGAAAGTCCAAGCGATATGCATTCTCTCCAATTATTTCAGGAACTGTGTATGTGCCATCACATAGTGGGTGTATCTTATGGTGTTGTTCTTTGAAGTGGTGTTTTCCCAGAAATAGTGACACATGATATCCTAGCTGAAAGACTAATGGTGTGTGATGTTTATTGTGCCTCTATTTTATGTTTTCTTAGGCTTCTTGTAAGGAAAATTCTACCTAAGAATGGTGTTTTTTATACTATGAATGAAATGTTGTGTTGAATGTCTCTCTTGTTGATGGTGTGCAGACCCCAAAGGTGTGAGAGTGAGGGGAATATATGAGGGAGGAAGGGGATGAATTCCAAGACAAAAATTGAAGGGAAAGAAACTGGAGAAAGAATGTGTGGCCTAATTGTATCTATGTTGAATGATGTGCAGGTAAGAGTCCTTTTTTTTTTTTGTAAAATACTTTCCAAGGGAGTGGAATAGAGTATGCTCAACAACCTCTATTTTCTCTTTTATCTGGGGGTGAAAAGTAGTTTCAAAATGAAGTTCAAAGATGAGAAAGAACTAAAGAGTATTCCAAAAGGTGTTGAGGAGATGTGATTCTCGATCATAAATAATACTAATAGGAAGGATGAAGTGATGCCACACATGATGGAAGAAGAGGTCAACGATCTGAGCAACATAGGTAGTTTTATGACATAGGATAAATAGATCCATCCTAGAAAAATGACACACTACTACCCAAATAACATCGTGTTTGCAGAGAGTTTAGGGAGACAGTCAAAAAGTCCATGGAAATGGATTCCTAAGGATGGGAAGGAATCTATAAAGGCTGGTAAAGACCATGCAAGCTATTAGAGGGCTTATTTTGTGAAAAAAGAGAGAAATCAGGGATGAATTTCTCCACTTGTTCGGGCAGAGAAGGCCAGTAAAAATGGAGCTAGAGATTGAAAATAGTCTTGGCTATGTCAAAATCCCCCCTGCATGAAGAGGCTTATACTTCCCATATGGGAATAGGACAACATTGAGACTATGGCACACATAATTGTTTGATTTTGTAGAGCCAACCATCATAGATAGTGTAGTCAAGAAAGGGAGTTTGGTTGATGAGATAGGTTGTTGCAAAGATGACTTGACTTCACCAAAGAATATATCTATAGTGTATAGGTCTGTCTAGGAATCATATGTTGCACAATGGAACTCTAAAATCCACAGGACCTATGTAGGGGGACAACTTAATAAGTCAACCATCTTATTAGAGGTCCCCTTCTTGTATTTAATTACAATATAAAAAAATTTAATATATGTTTCCCACTTTAAATGGAGATGTTCCTACATCTTACTCTGTGAATTTATGAATATCGATGGGTGATGGTCTATATAAAGGATTGTCTTCTTACACAAAATGTAATGGTGCCACTGCTTCAATGCATGTACCAAGATGTATAATTCCTTTTTGTATTTGTTGTAGTGTACATTTTCCTCTACAAGTGTCTCAGAATGGTATGGAACTAGATGACATCCTTTTTTAAGTACAACCCCAATGGAGAATTGAGAGGAATCTGTCTCAATATCAGAGGGACAATTCACATATAAAAACCGTAGAACAAGAGAAGATCATAATGTTGCCTTGAATCTCACAAAGTGGTGCTCATGCTATTGGGTCCAAACAATTTTTTCTTGATGGGAAAATTGGTGTAGAGGAAGAGTAATGCAGATCCCCTATCCCTCTTAAGGGATGCGCGACCTCCTGGTCAGGATCTTCTGCTTCTGGAGCCTAAATGGCTCTTCTAGTTCCAAACTAGAACCCTTCGAACGAACACACAGGTCCCCCCCACAAATGCTTAGTTTAATTTTCCAAGCGCCAAGCATGAGCTCCCATAGTACATGACCAAGAGTCGTGATCACACCCTTATCCTTCCTGCCTTTTGGGAATCGCAATTCAGGAATCCCTAGTTGCTGAAATGCTAAAATGTCTTGACATTCGATCAATGGCTCACAATAATCCCTGGGATCTATGGTCCACGTCCGACCTCTCTATTTCTCTATTTTGTGATTCGAGGTTTGGGAGACAAGGACTTATGTCCTTCCAACTTGCGATACCTGAGATCACGATGTGGGCCAACGGTCTAGATCTGCCTATGATCGACGGTTCAGGTCAAATCATGATCTCGCAACTCAGGGGTTTGAAGAGCAAAGAGCTCTTCCTCCCATCTTGCATTACCCGAAATTGCGATGTGGACCAATGGTTCAGATTTGCCTGTGATCGATGGTTCAGATCGACTCATGATCTTGTGACTCAGGGGTTTGAAGTGCAAAGAACTCCAATTCCCAGCTCGCGATACCCGAGTTCATGAAATGGACCGACGGTCTAGATCTATATGAGATCGATGGTCACTATTCCTCCTAAGCTTTGGATGTCAAGAAGCCCTCGCTGCTAACCTCCTTGCAACTCCACCTTATCCAACAACTTGTGGGGTGTCGGTGTTTCTCCTCAAGGAATCTCCACCATATATTCAGATCTTTGAGATCTCCCCTCCAGGATCTTTGTAGGGTTAAATCCTTCACTCCTACCTCAAATTGGACGGTCCGTGGGATTATCCACCGCAATCCAATGCTGGATGACGTTCTTCCTCCTAATATTTTACTCACTTTAGAATTAGAATATTTTCTAATTCTTTGAAGACTTGGTCTTTGCTTCTTCCAGGGAATGAGTTCCTGGATCTTGATAACACTTTCCGAAGTGTTGTTCCTCCTGAGCTTTTTCTGGTTCAGACTTCGATTTCCCATGCACTCCTTGCATCTGAGGGATTTTGATAACTCATATCCATGGTATTTCTCGCTGAGAAATTCCTCCTAATTTCCTTATGTTCCTCTCTAGCTTGATGCACACCTTGTAGAGCTTCCAATGAAGAGAAACAATTGAAACTGGAAAAACTCACAGTTCAATCCACTTGTTCATGAAAACAGAAATGACAGGAAAAAACGCACAGTCCACACACCATACATCTGGATTAATTTTCCTTCTGTTATATTCACAAGTGCCCAATGGCTACATAATACATTCAAAATTATAGTAACTCAAAAAACTGAGATCTCCTGCTAACTCGCAGTTCTCTCTTACAACTAATTTCTCTCTATATTACAACCCTCTCCAACTGGGTGTACAAACTTCTACTTAACTCAAAAAGATTCCTAGGGTTTCCCTTGGCTACTTGCCTACTCTAAAATTCATCCTACGCTATCTTAGTGCAGCCACATTCTAGAGCCGTAGTAGAAACTCCTGCTCTGTTTACGATTTCAAAACATGCCTGAAAGGGTAAAATTCGACACTAGTTCAAGCATGCCTCCAAAGGTAAATTCTGGCACTGAGTGAAGGTGGATTTCGAAATCGGTTGCAAATGTCAACGTTGAATTTCTAGAATAATTCTCACGTGTTGAGTGGTCCTGCCTCTGCGTGCTTGCCAACTATGCTCCTGCATCATACTCCCCTTGACAAAAATTCATGGACTCCTGTCCTTGAGCTCCTCTACTAACTTTCCTTGCTTCTGGATAGTGGCTTCATTTTCCCAACTGGCATTTTCTATTGGGCATCCCTTCCATTTTACCAGATACTCAAAATAAGTCTTCCTCTTGGTCTTCTTACCAATCCTCTGATCCATAATTTTCTCCATCTGCATCTTCTTTTCCACAGGCATCTGCTTCTCCCACTGAATCTTTCCTTGATCTTCTAATCCTTTTGTGTCGTGTTTCCTATAAGGATACAAGCCTCATACATTGAATATGGGTGAAATTCCCACACCATCTGGCATCTCGATCTCATGAGCGTTTGCATCAAACTTCCTCAAGATCTTACAGGGTCCTATCTTCTTCATCTTCAATTTGTTATATGTTCCCCTAGGGAACCTTTCCTTCCTGAGATGTGCTAAAACCTTATCTCCTACTTCAAATTGAAGTTCCCTGGAATGCTGATCAACTTTGTGCTTGTATTTCTGGTTAGAACTTTGTAATTGTTCTTTGATCCGACTATGGAGTTTCTGCATTTCAGTAGAAAAATCCTCTGCTCCAGTGCTTCTGATCTCACCCTGTTCCAAGTCTCTCAACTCAGACACTCCCCTGGGTTGCATTCCATAGAGTATTTAGAATGGACTCCTTCTAGTGCTCCTGTTTGGTGAGTCATTGTATGCAAATTATGCTTGTGGCAGAATCTGATCCCACTGGTTATGCTGTTCAGTTACCAGACTTCTCAATAAGTTCCCCAAACTTGTATTTACCACCTCAGTCTGCCCATCTGTCTGAGGGTGATAAGATGAGATGAAGGACAAATATGTCCCCATCTTCTTCCACAACGTCCTCCAAAAGTGACCAACAAATTTTGTGTGTTTGTCTGAGACAATGCTCCTGGGTAGACCATGAAGTCTCACAACTTCTCTGAAAAACAGATTTGCAACATGTGTTGCATCACTGGTCTTCTGGCATGGGATGAAATGTTCCATATTTGAAAATCTATCCACCACCACAAATATGGAATCGAATCCCCTTTGTGTTCTTGGCAATTCCAACATGAAATCCATGCTTATTGCATCCCAAGGCCTCTATGGTATTGGAAATGGTTGATACAATCTAGTGTTCTATCTTTTCCCCTTTGCATGTTGGTAGATCCTACATCTGTTCACAAATTTTATCACCCCTGTTCTCACACCTGGCCAATAGTATGAACTCCTCAACTGCGCAAATGTTTTATCATGGCCAAAATATCCAACCAATCCTCCACTATGCTTCTCCTTCAGAAGATTGTCCCTCATTGAGAATCTTGGTATGCACAATTGATTTCCTCTGAACAACAATCCTTCTTGAACCATATACTTTGTTCACTAACTTCTATCTCTCAGTACAGGGCTTGTACATGCTTCGTAGACCTCCTTGAAATCTGTATCATCACAATACATATCCTTAAGGTTTTCAAACCCCAAGGTCTCCACATGGAATTCTTATAGAATTAAACATCTCCTGCTTAACGCATCAACAACTTTGTTAGCATTCCCAACAATATGTTTTATGAAAAAAGTAAAATTTTGCTAAATTCAACCCATTTTGCATGCCTCTGATTCAATTTTTCTTGTTGGGTTATGAATTGTAAATCTTGGTTATCGTTGTACAAGACAAACTCTTGCGAGACAAGATAATGCCTCCATTTATTCAATGCTTGAATTATGGCATATAACTTCTTGTCATATGTGGAGTATTTACTCTTAGTCTCATTCATATTCTCACTAAAATAGGCAACAGGTCTGTTATCCTGACTCAAAACTGCTCCTATTGCAACTCCACTTGCATCACATCTTACTTGAAATGTCTTCCCAAAATTCAGCAAGATTAGAATCGGTTGTTCTGTTATATTCTCCTTCAATATATTGAAGCTCCTTTCATCCTCCTCTGTCCATTAAAAAGACTTGTGCCGCTTCTTCACTGTATCCATCATTGGTGCACAAACTCCACTGAATTCTCTAATGAAATTCCTATAGAAACTTGCTAAACCATGAAATCTCCTTACTTTGAACATGCTCCTTGGTGATGACCATTCCCTGATTGCTTTCACATTTTATGGATCCATCTTCAATTCATTCGAAGATATCACAAAAACCAAGTAAATGAGCTCCATCTTCGTAAAAGAGGACTACTTCAGATTGATCAGTAGCTTCTCCTGCTATAGCCTCATCATTACTAGCATTATGTGCCTCAAATTCTCTTCTTTAGTCTTGCTAAAAATCAGTATATCGTCCAGATATACAACCACGAAATTACCAATGAAATCTTTTAGAATTTTGTTCATCAGCCTCATAAAAGTGCTTGGGGAATTTGTTAAGCCAAATGGCATAACCAACCACTCATACAGACCTTCATTCATCTTAAAGGTTATTTTCCATTCATCACCTTCTCTCATCCTGATTTGGCGATATTCACTTTTTAGATCTATCTTAGAAAAGAAATTTGCTCCACTTAAGCAATCCATTAAGTCATCCATTCTTGGTAAAGGAAATCTGTACCTAATGGTGATCTTGTTGATGGCTCTCGAGTCTATGAAAATTCTCCATCCTCCATCTTTCTTTGGGCTTAACACAGTTGGTACTATGCATCGACTCAATCTTTCTCTGACTAAACCCTTATCTAGAAACTCTTGGACTTGGTTCCTCACCTC
Source organism: Picea glauca (assembly GCA_000966675.3). NCBI lineage: Eukaryota > Viridiplantae > Streptophyta > Pinopsida > Pinales > Pinaceae > Picea > Picea glauca. Next base: position 161,947 of record JZKD02S1271042.1, read on the forward strand.
CCCATTCTCTTGAGGTGTTAATCTGTATGCTACTTTGTTTGGCAAGCTTGTTCCTGGTATCAAGTCGATATGATGACTGATACTCATGATGGGCGGCAATGAGTTCGGCAGCTCATCCACCACTATATCAACAAAATTATCTAGCAGCTCCTGAAATTCTTCAGGTGAATCATCCATTGATGTACTCATAAGGATGACTTTGGGCTTCCTCACCACAGCGAATTTCATCTTTTGTTCTTCGTTGACTTCTTTCAGGAGTTCCTTCCCACTCATGAGAAGTATGCTTGTGCTAGCTTCCTCTTTCGCTTTCTTCTCCTCCATTGGCAACACCATATGCGTCCTACTATTCTTATCCAATGTATATGTATTCTTCCATCCATCATGAATGACATTTCTATCAAACTGCCATGGTCTTCCCAAAACAATGTGGCATACATCCATGGGGATTCAATCACATGGTATTTCATCTTTATATCTTCCTATTTTAATTTCAACCAGGCATTGTTTAGTGATCATTACCTGGTGTCCTTTTTGCAGCCATGAAACTTTGTATGGCCTTGGATGTACAGTTGTCTTCAGCCTCAATTTCTCCACCATCTATGTGGATACTAGGTTGTCAGTACTCCCAATGTCAATTATTGCCTTGCATACTTTGTCCTTAGTCTTGCAAGTCATCCTGAAGATATTGTTTCTCTGCACTGGCTTTTCAATTTCTGCCTCTGGTTTTAAGAGAACTTTTCTCAACATCAAGGATGCTCCATCCTTTGCTCCTTCTGCTTCAACATCTCTTCACCGTGATTCTAAAATGTGAGCTTCTTCTCCTTCCTTCTTCTTCTCGGGACATTCCCAAGACATGTGCCCTATCTTTCCACAATTATAGCACCTTACTCCTCCTTGGCCTCTTCCTCTAGAAGAGTTTCTTCCACCATTCTGTCTTCCTCGTGAACTTCCTCCTCGTTCTGAGTGATTGTGTGGTTTCTCAACCTCGTCCTTAGAATGATGTGCTCTGTCACGGTTAAATCCCTTGCTTTTTCTTGGGACCAAGCCTTTACCTCTTCCTCACTGGTTCTGTTTTCTATCCAACTTCTCCTCTGCCTTCATCGTAAACTAAAGAGCATCTTCCACAGTCCTCACTAACATAATTCTAAGCTTGTCCTGGATTTCATATCTCAAGCCGTTTATATATCTGGCGACTCTTTCTTTGTCTCTCTCCCTTTGTCCAATTCTAATGTTCAGCCGGTAGAACTCCTAGGTGTACTCCTTGACCATCATCCCTTTCTATCTCAGGTTCGATAACTTTCTGAATAGATTGATCTGGTAGTCTTTGGGTATGAATTTAGCCTTCAGTTTGTCTACCATCCTGTCCCAACTCTTTATCCTCTGTTTTCCTTTACTTCTCCTCTCAGCCTGCAGTTCGTCCCACCAAAGTGTTGCATGCCCTTTTAGCCTGGTGATTTCCTACTTTACCTTCTTCTCCTCATCAAGATCTTCATAGTCGAAGTGTTTGTCCATGGACCTTATCCAGTCCAATAGTTCTTCAGCATCTAGATTTCCCTCATACCGGGGACCTCTATCTTAGCTCTGCCTCCCAATCTGGCAACTTCTCTCAACAAACGTTCTTCTACAACATCCTCTCATGCAGCTTCTTCAACCTCAGCCTCTTCACTTTATGCATCACTGACATCCCCAACGCCAGGTTCTCTTCTCTGTGTTGCTTCCATTATTTCCAATCGGGCACGAAGCTCTCCCATCTCCCTCTCTACAACACAGTTGCCTAAAGGTGGCTCTCGTATTCTTGGTGAAATTATGTGAACTATCTGTCACACACAAAGTACATCTCCGAGTTCTCTGTATTCATCTTTTCCTCCTTTTCCTGAAGTCTATAGATGAAAAAATTAGGCTCTAATGCCACCTGATGCAGACCCCCTATCCCTCTTAAGGGCTGTGTGACCTCCCAGTCAGGATCTTTTGGTTCCAAAGCCGAAATGGCTCTTCTAGTTCCAAACTAGAACCCTTCAAATGAACCAACAGGTCCCCCCCACAAATGTTTAGTTGACTTTTCCAAGCACCAAGCGTGAGCTGCCACAGTACACGACCAAGAGCCGTGACTACACCCTTATCCTTCCTGCCTTTCATGAATCCCGATTTGGGAATCCCTAGTTGCCGAAATGATGAAATGTCTTGACATTCGATCAATGGATCACAATAATCCCTGGGATCTATGGTCCACATTTGGCCTCTCTATTTCACTATTTCTAGATTCATGGTTTGGGAGACAAGCACCTCTGTCCTTCCAACTTGCGATATGCAAGATCATGATGTGGGCCAACAGTCTATATCTTCCTATGATCGACGGTTCAGGTCGAATCACGATCTCGTGACTTGGGGGTTTGAAGCACAAAGAACTCTGCCTCCCAACTTGCAATACCCGAAATCACGATGTCAACCAATGGTCCATATCTACCTGTGATAAAAAATTCAAGTCGAATCATGATCTCGCAATTCGAGGTTTTGAAGCACAAAGAACTCTGCCTCCCATCTTTCTATACCCGAGTTCACGAAATGGACCGATGATCCAGATCTATCTAAGATCAATGGTCACTATTCCTCTTGAGCTTTGGACGTCAAGAAGCCCTCACTGCTAACCTCCTTGCAGCTCGACCTTATCCAACGAATTGCAAGGTTTCGATGTTTCTCCTCGAGGACTCTCCATCGTCCATTCATATCTTTGATATCTCCCCTCCTAGATCTATGCAGGGTTAAAGCCTGTGCTCCTACCTCAAATCGGACGGTTCATGGGATTCTCCACTGCGATCCAACACTCAACGAGGTTCTTCATCTTGAGATTTTACTCGCTTCAAACTAAGAAGATTTTCTAATTCTTCGAAGACTCGGTCTTCTCTTCTTCCAGAGAATGAGTTCCTGGATCTCGATAACACTTTCTGAAGTGTTTTTCCTCCTTAGATTTGTTTGGTTCAAACTTCGATTTCGGGTGCACTCCTTGCGTATGAGGGATTTCGATAACTCATATCCATGGTATTTCTCACTGAGAAATTCCTCCTAATTTCCTTACGTTCCTCTCTGGCTCGATGCACACCTTGCAAAGCTTCCAATGAAGAGAAACAATTGAAACTGGAAAAACTCAGAGTTCCATCCACTTGTTCATGAAAACATAAATGACAGGAAAACACACACATTCCACACACCATACATCTAGATCAATTTTCCTTCTGTTATATTCACAAGTTCCCAATGTCTACATAATACATTTAAAATTACAGTAACTCAAAAAACTGAGATCTCCTACTAACTCACAGTTCTGTCTTACAACTAATTTCTCTCTTTATTACATCCCTCTCCAGTAGGGCGTACAAACTTCTACTTAACTCAAAAATATTCCTAGGGTTTCCCATGGCTACTTGCCTACTCTAAAATTCATCTTATGCTATCTTAGTGCAGTCACATTCCAGGGCTATAGTGGAAACTCCTACTCTGTTTACGATTTCAAAACTTGCCTCAAAGGGTAAAATTCGGCACTGGTTCAAGCATTCCTCCAAAGGTAAATTTCGGCACTGAGTGAAGGCAGATTTCGAAATCAACTGCAACTATCAACGTTGAATTTCTGGAAGAACTCTCATGTGTTGAGTGGTCTTACCTTTTCGCGCTTGCCAACGATGCTCCTGCATCAAAGAGGCAACTGCAAAAAATGAGAGACAAATTTCCTATAGAAATTAATGCATCTCAAGAATATTTTGATGTCATGTGCATTGGGCATTGACCATTGCGCCAAGGCATCTACCCAAGATGGATTGTGGCACATGTTTCTTTTGTGTAAGATGAAGTTCAAATATTGGATGGATGTTTGTTCAAAGGAATTATTTTCTTTCCTGTAAAGCTTATGTGCCCACAACAAGTCAACTACATTGTGTACATCATGAATATTCTTTGACCAATATTTACTAAATATGAAAATATCATCCAAATAAATTACTAAAAACTTACCCAAGTGGGGTTCAAAGATATCATCAATGATCTGCATGAATGTGGTTGACACATTTGCCACTCCAAATGGCATTACCAGCCACTAAAAAATCCCAAACTTAGTATTGAATGTTGTCTTCTAGGTGTCTTCCACCTCCATGCAAACTTGATGGTAACTTGTTGTCAAATCCATCTTGGTGAAGAAGAAATCATGTTGTAAGTGGTTCATTAAATCCTCAATCTAGGGTAGGGGATAACATATTTTAACAGTGGTTTTATTAAGGGAACGATAGTAAGCTACTAGGAGCCACTGTGAGTTTTATTTATTTTGAATAATAAAGGTGAGAGATGCATAAGGTGTTGGTGAAGGTTTAATGTGGTCTGAGTCTAGAAGTTTGTCAATTTGACATTGTATTTCAGTAGCTTCTTGAGGAGTGAGTCAATGGGAAGGGACATTTGGAAAAGAGGCATCGGGGATGATATCAATTCAATGCTAAATAGAGCGATATGGGGGAAGACATGTTGGTTGTGTGAATAAATATGAAATTATTGGGGCAAGGGATTCATGTCCGGAGGTGTAGGATTGGTCATATTATCAGGTTTAATGGGATGAACCAAGCAAAAAGATACAAATTTATTAATATTCACTTTCTTATCAATTTCATTTTCTATTAGGTGTTGGGTGGGTTTAGGAGCAGAATATCTAAGCACATAGGTGAACCCTTCAATTTGCAGGTGGTATTGATGAGATTTGGCATAATAAATAACATGCAAGGCCTGTTGGTATGGAAGGCCTGGTAAAAAGTCAACACAATATAGAGGGGAGATATCACATGCCACTATATCTAGAAATGAGACTATATCTCAAAACCGATCAATAGATAATATGACTACACAATGCTAAGAAATTGTGAGACAAGGGCCTCCCTTTTGTATCAGGTCTTGGGACACGAGTTTCTTTTGGCTTTCGTTGTCCATGATGAGAGTAGACAATTCATGTTTAATATGGAAATTATGGGTAAACATTGGAAACACATGGGTACCTAGTTCATTAGTGGCCATCAATATGAGGGACGAGTTTGCTTCGATAGGATTATCAAGGGAAATAACATGAGGATTTGTAGGGGGCTCTGTCTGAGAAACCTATGCAAACAATATTTTTTTTGGTGCACATATTCTTAAGTGCGTGAAAATGCACATAAGAATTCGAGTTGGCTTTGTGAAATGAAAACCAGGGCACATTATAGGGTGAGGTGTGTGAGCCATCTGGACCGGGAGAGGGGAAAGTATGTGAATTACTCGCATTAGATGTACTAGATCAATCTTGAGGAGAGAAGATTCAAGGAAACACTTTATGTTCCATGGCCAAGGATCGAAGAAAATACTTGTTCAAGGAAGGACTTTCAAAGAAGTCCACTTCATGATGGATACTTAGTAATAAACTAGAATTAAACTTGAAAATTAATGTCACTTCAGGATCTATGATGTGAATTTGGATGCACAACTTGTAAAAGACATCAATGTATTCCGATACTGACTGATTGGAGAGTTATCGAAGTTGAAACCATATAGAAAGGAGGTTATATCGACATCCTGAAGGATAGAAGTGGTCTTTGAGTGCCTAGAAAAATCCATCCTACATCATGATGTTTGGTTGTAGTGGATTGATCGTGTCACCAATGTTGATAACCAATTAAGAGTTCTCCAACTGAGTATCCCACCAAGATTTTACAATGCCATCCAATTGTTGGATTGCAATGTGAAGCTTCATATATTTGGCCATCTTATATATGTCTTGAAATAGGAGGAAAGACTACGAAGCTAAGAGTCAACAATCTATCCATTCAGTTGGCCCAAATACTTGGGAAAATGAAAGTGCATATCGAATTGCCTGTGTGTTGAAGATCAACTTTGCTAAATACAGAATAAATCATGTAACACAAATAATTCCATCATTCCATACATGATAATTAGTATGTTAATAAGAAAAATATTCGATATATCTCTCAAAGCACTCATCTCGAATTTATTTGAGAATCCCAAAAATAGCATGTATTGATAATTAGTACCGTAACATGCTTGTATGTTCATAAGAAAAATATTCGATATATCTCTCAAAGCAGTCAAATATTCGATATATCTCTCAAAGCAATCATCTTGAATTTATTTGAGAATCCCCAAAATAACATGTATTGTAAGTGATAGCTGTATAAACTTTGAACTAGATTCACCATAGGTAATAGATTTTTATGCATGGTGATAGTATGCTTTGGGAGGTGTGATCTTATGAAAAAAACCAAGAAAATGATTATATATAAAACTCACATACAACTTAAGTATAACCCTAAACTTGAGTTATTAAAAATAATATTCTTATACCATCGTAATAGAGAGTTATATCTATGCTTTATAAATATGGAGTTATATCTTATGCTTTGATCTTTAAAATGTTATATGTAAAAATGATTATAGAAGTATGAATTATATCTACGCTTCATAAATATGGAGTTATACTCTAAACTTTTATCTTATATATACAAATAATTATAAAAGTATTTGAATTCACATAATAACACATATGCAAGTTATCTACAATATGTACATGTAATTTTACATATTTATACAAGAGGGAGAATGAAGAAAACATGGAGCCAATAATAAAATAATAAATAGTGTATTTCACATTCACTTTATTCCTCGGTTTTCCTTCTATATTATCATGAAGTGATGCCTTTATATACAAGGAAAAGTGAGGTCAATTAAAATTGTGATAATTAACTTGGTTTTAAGCAAACCAAACCACCATTACTATCTTCAACAACACATGTATTCCAACGAAGGATAAACACATACGGAAACCATCGATTCAACTAGATCAAAGATCAACAAACTGATGTTTTGACGTGGTAAAAACGCTATACGGAAACATCCACGGGGCTAGCCAACATGGCCACTTGAAGCAACTTATTAATGCAAAAAAAAAAAATACAACGAGATTTACAAGAGTTTTTTTCACAATATATCATCAAAAAATAACAATCCATGCTTATTACATAGAGATCATGGACCAATTGGGTATTAATGCACAGATCAATGTAGATTTTAAGATATAGGAGAATACGAATTGTCATATCACTCTATGTCATGAACATATCATGACTATCGTATTACCTAACTACAAATTCATACTAATGCATACTAAAGAAACACAGTTTTACCTAATGACACATTAGACCAAGTTGATCTTAACTAACTCCTAAGTGTCTAAATATGATGGAATCGCCCCTTAAGAACAACTTGGGATAGGATTGAGGGATTTACAAAAGTGACACAATAGGAGAAGTAAGGAGACATTAGAGCCTATCTCCCCTTAATGACCATTTTTTGAACTCCTAACATAGATCGATGTTTGAAATTTTTTTCTTCTGTAAGAGATTTTTTGAAAATGTCTGCAACTTGATCTTTTATAGGGAAGAATATCACTTCAATAGCTTGATCATGGAAGATATTTCTAATTAATTGCGCTAATGTTGAACTAGATATTTGGCGAGCTTGATGGCACTCTAATTGTCACACCAAATGTTGGTCAGATGTTGTTGCTAGAATCCAAACTCTGAAAGGATCTATCAAAGAAGCAAGGCTTCCTAAATTGCATCAACCATTGCTCAGTATTATGCTTCTATTGAAGAAATAACAATAGCCTCTTGTTTCTTACAAGCCCAAGTGAAAAGTCTTGAACCAAGGATTAAAACATAACATGTAGTAGAATTTCTATCATCAGGGTCTCTGGCCCAATATGAATCAGTGAAACCAACCAATAAAGGATCCCCCTGAATTATAATGTATCCCAAACTGAATTATACCCCTTCCATACCGAAGTATTCTTTTAGTTTCTTTCTAGAACCCTTTTGCAACTAATCGAGCGTTGGTCTTTCAACACTTCCATATGATGCATACTTATCTCTATACATCCATTTACATCTGACAAGTTTTCTTCCTTTCAAAAGAGGTACAATATCCCAAGTATCATTTTCCATTAAAGAGAAATACTGTTAATTCATTGTTGTATCCCAATCTAGATGAACTAAAGCTTCTGAAAATTTCTTTTCATTATGAGTCTTTGGAAATTGAGCTGAAAGAGAAGAGGGTTGTTGGAACTATGAACAAGTTCAATGTTTATCTAAATGATCACCGATAATATGACCAATTTATTCTTGTGTTGAATGAGAAGACCTAGGAAGCGGTGGTGTTGGTGCATGTTTAGGTTCATTGGAATCATTTGGAGGAAGGTGAGCATGCATAGGTAGATTTGTATCCTCTGTCTCATCATCTGAAGAAGAAGAAACAAGAATAGAAATAGAAGAAGGCACAAACTCTGAAGATGGGTCGTAGGCTAAATAAGGAACAACTGTCGAATTAGGATCGTAGGCCAAGAGATTTTCACCAAATTTAACATCTATTCTAATAATAATTTCATTACAATATGGTTGAAGAATTTTGTAACCATCGACATCTTTAGAATAACCAACAAATATACACTTCTCACTTTTAGGATCCAATGCTTTCCTTTTCCCATTAGGAATATGATCCCATGCTACACCGCCAAATAGATAGATGTGACTTACGTCTGGGTTAAGTTTAGTCCATGTTTCTTCCATTCTTTAATATTTAAGAGCCTTTGTGGGAGTGTGATTCACTATGTAATTTGCATAGTTAATGGCTTCCACCAAATACCTTAGATTTAATCCCTTATATTGGATCATACAATTAGTCGTTTCTTTTAATGTGCAATTTTTTCTCTCAGCAACACCATTTTGTTGTGGTGTATATGGAACAATGTGCTACATTTGGATGTCTTGTGCAGTGCAGTAACTTGTAAATTGATTTTTCATATATTTTCCTCCATTATAATTTCTTGACATTTGAAGTTGTTGTTCATATTTCTTTTATACAATGGCCTTGTAGGCCAAGAACTTATCAAAAAAATTCCTCTTATGTTTTAAGAAGTAAACCAAAGTAATTATGGAAAAGACAACAATGAAAATTGAGAAATACTTGCACCTAGAAAAAGGAGAAGAAAGCGGACCACAAAAGAAAAGAGAAGAAGGAGAGAAATAATGGAAGAATTCACATCAACCAAATGAATGAATCATAATTTACACATGATATACTCTATATAACTCAACCAATGTGCACCAGAGGAGAAGCCAATGCACCATAATGTTGTTCTAGAGTGATATGGACACACACCAATAGTTACGAGAGTAAATTTCCATCTAGTCTAGTCTCTTAGGCAGTTACGAGAGTGAACTACCACCTAGCTGAGTTATCTAGTCTATCAGCCTTCAGTTAATTGACTAAAACATAGTGAAATGAGGAGGAGATCATGGAATCATGGGTAATGTGCTAGTCTGGTGATGATCCCAAGCACAAGGCACATTAGTTGGTGATGATCTCAATGCTACATGGTGATAATCCCAATGTAGCAGCTAGAATCCACTCAACTGATCAAACTGGAGTGAAAACTAAAGAGAATTCTCTCCCTAGAGGAATATTCTTCCTAAAATATAAGAGATTGAATAATGACTAATAAACATATGAAAAACCTTAGGAAAAAGAAATCCTAGGTATGTGTGAAGTAACTCCAACACCCCCCCTGAACATCACTACGGTGAAAAGAAAGAATGGGCCCCGACAACAAGGCCATCTTAGGTACCCAAATACAAAAGATACACTAAAATAAATGAGGAAAGAGGGAAAACCTCATGGGAACCCCCCCGAAAAGTAACATTTATTTAAAAAGAAGAACTGATAGTTTCTAGGAAATTGTGTCCTTATCTCCAAGACGACTGTGCATATAATGGAACTTCTGCTAAGTGAAGGTATTGATGAAGATGTTTGTATTATATTATACTAAAGGACATAAATGTAGGTCTATTATCCCCTCATGTACTAATTCCCATATGTAGTGCATGTGGATCTCGATGTGCTTCATCCGTTGCCTCTGAAATGGATCTCTGGAGAACTTCAGAGTGCCCTAGTTGTCACACCAGATGACGATCGACCGATGAAACTGAATTCCCAACTTAGTGAGAAAATGTTGTATCCACATAGCATGAATGGTTATGTTAACTACCCCTCTGTACTCTGCCTCGGCTGAAGATAGAGCAATATAAACCTACTTTTTTCTCAACCAACAGATAGGCCTAGAACCAAGATAGAGTGAGTAACGAGATGTGGACTTGCTATCAATGTTATCACCAGCCCAGTCATAATTAGTGAACCCAATGAAATCCAATGTATATTCTTATGCATAATGAATCCCAAAGGTGATGGTTCCCTATACGTATCGAAGGTTACACTTTGTATCCTTCCAATGTGGCTCATGTGGCTTCTGCATGAACTTGAAAACTGCACCAACTGCATATGAGAGGTCTGGTATGGAGTGTGTGAGATACAACAAGCTCCCCACTAGTTTTCTATAAAGTGTGTTGTCAAACAGTGGAGTGTCCCCACCATCCTCAAGTTTGACTCCTCATAAGGAAGGAGTCAGGGAAGAGTTGCAGTCTATCATGTGAAATATCTCAAGGAGATTTCATGCATAATTGGCCTGAGACAGTTTGATTCCTAATGCATCCTAACTAATCTCGAGTCTAAGGAAGAACTGTAGCAGACCCATCTTTGTCATCAAGATTTTTTCATGCATAATCCTCTTGATTTCAGCAATCGCTAAAGTCGAGCAACCGATGATCAACAAATCATCAACATACATAACTAAGAGTAGAACTACATCAGTTTTCCTGAGCATGTAAACATTCAGTTTTGATTTATAGTGTACAAAGTTATGTGACAATAGGTAGGAGTCCATCTTGGAATACCATGCCATCAGAGCCTACTTGAGGCCATAAAGATACTTCTTCAGTTGATAGACCAAATATGAGTCCTCCATAAATCCCTCGGGCTACTCCATATAGATCTCCTCAGAGAGATTGCCATGAAGAAATGAATTCTTCAAGTCCATCTGATGGAATTCCCATCCCTTGGATGTTGTAATGGAAAGTTCCAAATGTATGGAATCCATATTCGTTACTAGAGTGAAGGTGTCATCATAGTCAATTCCATGCACCTATTAAAAGCCTTTGGAAACAAACATGGCTTTGTGTCTTCTAGTCTATCCATCCGCTATGCTCTTGGTCTTGTAGACCCATATGCACCTAAAAAGTTTCATTCCTAAGGGAAGGGAAACCAGATCCCAAGTTTGGTTCTCAAGGAGGGAGTTGTACTCCTCTTAAATGGAAGATTCCCAAAAGGGATTTCCAACATCCTCACCATAAAACTGTGGATCTGAAGACTGAACTAAAAAAATATTCTTGGATGGAAATGGTTCAATGGTAGTGAGTGAAAGAGGAGTCTCCTTGAAGTCATATCGATTCCTTCTAGTATTAGCTGTATCAACAACAAGATCCCTTACATCCTGAAGAGTAGTCTGGTCCCACTTGGGCCTCTTCTCTAGCTCTGCATGTCTATCTGGATGCACTCACTATGCATATTAATGTAGTGACTTTTTATCTGGATCATCTCAATCCTATGAATCAAAACTCTCATTTGAAGAAGATTTGACATGTGCATGATCATCATCTCTGATAGGTGGAAGAACAAAGGTGTTTTCATGCGGTTGTTGAGGTACATGCAAGACACTTTCCTCGAATTGGACACTACACTCAATGATGATGTAGTCCAAGGAAAGATCAATAAGTCTGTATCCCTTCACATCGGTGGGGTATCCAACAAAGATACACTCTTTTCTCTATGGATCAAGTTCCTTCCTTTTTTTAGAGGGCATCCAGGCCCATGCACATGAACCGAAAATGAAGAAGTGGGTCACTTCCGGTTTGAGGCCGCTCCAAGCCTCGTAGGGGGTATTATCCTTGAAACATATATGGGGAGATTTGTTTTGGATGTAGGTTTCACAATTAATTTCTTTATCACATAATATCTGTGGAAGTGACTTTCCATGTAGCATGCAGGATGCCATCTCTTTTAGAGATCTATTTTTTCGCTTAGCAATTTCATTTTGTTGTGGACTATAGGGAACTGTGTGCTGCAAATGAATCCCTGCCTTAGGATAGATATTATAGATCTCATTTTTGGCATAATCTCCCCCATTATCAGCTCGATGTATTTTTTTTTCTTTCCTGACCATGTCCGAACAAGGGCTTTGAAATCTTTGAGGTTTTGAACGACCTCTGATTTTTTCCTGAGAAAGAAAATCCATGTGAAGCATGAGAAATCATTAACAAAAATATGCATGTACCTTGATTTGTTGATTGATGGATGCAAAAAAGGGCCCATGAGGTCACTATGAATCAGATCTAAATGAGAGGAATCCCTCCGTTTCTTTCCTTTGTCAAATTTCTCATGACGATGTTTTCCAAGAACACATTCCTCACAAATTCCTTTGGAGAAATGGATGTATCTTAGACCATCAATCAATGCTTTCTTACTAATTTGTTGCATATATATGAAATTTAAATGTCAGAACCTTTCGTGCCAAATCATATTGCTTTCATCAGCATGGGTAAGCAGTAAAGCATAATCTGGTTCAATAAATTTAGAAAATGTGTAAAGCCTAGATTGATGATTTACCTCACTGGTAACAACCTTGGAATTGGTTTGCATGTCATATATATACACTACACCATTTGTGAATATGAATTTCTTTCCGGTGACATAATTTTTCATTTGATACATGGAGATAAGATTCATATAAATTTTGGGAACGTGCAACACATTCTTGAAGCTTCCGTTAGTGAGTTCAATCCTTCCTTTGTCAGTGACATCGACTGGAGAGTTTTCCCCCATCAGAATGAGAGGACCTTTTCATGTATCCAATGAGGATTATATATATTTTTTTCCATCCATGTGGTGTGATGCTCCCGAATCTACGATCCAAGCATCGGGAGAAGAGTTGATGGCAATCAAGGTATGGCTAGAATTTCCTTTCTCGGGATTCTGATATTCTGGATTCTTCTTCTTAGGACCCTCAGGGATGCGATCTCCAAGTTTTTTGTTGTTGAAGTATTTGAGTCATTAGATCTATCTTTTTATGCATACATGCAGATTATGGATGGAATCCTTTATGGACGTATGTGCATTTCTTCATTTTTCTTCCCTTTCCACCTTTGGATCCAGAGGCATTGTTGAAGGGTTTTGAATACCCTTCCTTCTTCGAATTTGCATGAGCTTTCCTTTTTTATTTATATTTATATTTATGATATTTACGATCCCTTCCATATTGCATAGTAAGTGCATGCACCTTTGGGCCTTTGATTTTTCCCATGTTGATGAGCTTGGTCTGCTATTGTGTTAGAGATTCGATAAATTCCTCAAGAGAAGACATCTTTCTAGTGGATCCCGAGGACAATTTTACTAAATGGAAAGTGGATACAAACACTTAGAATTCAGGACCAAGTTTGGATATAATGGTGAGAACCATTTGTTTCTCCTCCTTAGATTTATCAACCCTGCAAGCTTTGATTTGCGACAGTAACTCCTTATATGTGGTAAAGAAATTTTGGATGTTTTCGAAGCTTTTTCGATCCAATGTGAGCAATTCCACCTCGCGTGTGTGTCCCCTCATTTCATGTTTAATTCCAAAAAACACTACCATGGTGGTCCAGGCTTCATTGGGGGTTTTACAGGAAATATGTGAAAGAGGATATTGGGAGAAATGAGATTGCAAATTGTTTTGAATGCTTCATCCATTCAATTTAGATACTTAGTTTTTTCTATGGCTGATGTTGGTTCTGTCTCTGTTTTCATGGTTAACACGTACAATATTCTTCTTTGAAGATGCATAATCATCTTCTCCTTCCATGGAAATAATTTGTAAGGTGTAAGAATGAATTCTTTTGGGAATTCCATTTTTTCGTTGTCTTCAATCTTCAGTACCTGCAAAAAATAATTTGGTGTGGATTTTCCCTAGCCATCCATCATCTCTGATATCATGTAAATGTGTTGAACCTACAAAAAATATATCTATATTGGAATTGACATACACAGTTGCAGAGAAAATAGAAGAAAAAATAAGCAGGAGAGAAAGAATGGAAGAATTCTCACTAGGAAAATGAATGAATGATAATTTACACACGATATACTTGTTAGGATATTTAGACACTTAGGAGTTAGTTAAGATCTACTTGGTCTAATATGTTGTTAGGTAAAAGTGTGTTTCTTTAGTATGCATTAGTATGCATTTGTAGTTAGGCAA
>JZKD02S1271065.1:0-12146 GCA_000966675.3 Picea glauca
TCTGTAACATTAAGATCTGCATGTAGTTCCATACTGCTTGTAAGACCTGGTTTTGTAAGTCTCTGAATTAATTTATGAATGGAGTTTCTTCGGGAGTAATATTTGGATTACTATCTAATGGTGGGGCCCTATTGTATGCAAGGGTACCCATCAAGATTCTATCATTCTAGCTTCCCCTTTCGAGCCACCAGGTGGAGCTTCAACTATGTCGCGAAAGGAAAGGTGACTCCAACCCTCGAGTTAGGTATAGAATCTTGAATATATCTGTGGAAAATTTTATTTCTCTTTCCTTTGTTATGGACTCTGTTGTACGTTTTCTCAAGGATCTTCTTGATTATAACTTTTATGCAGATATTAACTTTGATCCCTATGTTTTTCTTGCAGGGTCCCTTCCTCTCTGAGATTTCCAGTTTTTCGACGCTTCGGATTCCATAAAAGGCATTTGGTTTCCAATCCAAGGCTTCGTTGAGGTCACGAAACAACAGAGTCTCTCTTAGGGTTTCATCTTCCGAATCTTTAAAGTCGGGTGAATGATTTAATATTTGTAACTGGTTTGTCCGAAATAAAGGAAAAGAACTTCCATATGATTTTCCAACCCTGTTCCAGATGCTACCTATCGTAGCTGGGTATAGATTTTACTGTCATTTTGATTTTGGAACTTTAGACAGATAAGCATATATGATTCCATGGGGATTTCTCTTACTTGTATAGAACCAATATTAATATTACTTTGGTTTGGCGAAATGCTCGACCATATATAAAATTACTTTGGTTATTATTAAAGTTCTAGTCCGATATTTACCATTCAGACTAAGTAAGAGTCACTTTGAATTTCCGTGTGATCTCTATAAGAATGGCCCGATAGTATGAGTCATTATATCTTCTTAGAGAAGTATATATGTTAGCTACAATCATTATTTATTAATCGGGTTCCAGATTAACTAGGTTTCAAATTCGCCCAAACTGTATGCATCTGATGTTTTCACTTGTATAATGATACTGTATACTATGAATTCTGAGCCATCCATCCTAATGAATTTCTGAATGAACAAATGCAATTATAAATTCATCACTATTGAAAATCAACTGTTGATATTCCATAAACTCTTTATTATATTAGTTGTCCTTCCCAAGTTGGTTTCTTTTAAATCCGTATCGTTTAGAAGAAAGTAATAATCCTGAAATTCTTTCTAATTTTCTATTCTGTTTACACCGGTTGACTTTTCGCTACAGGAGTTTAAACAGTCAAATTCGTATGACTCATGATGATAGAAGGTTCTAGGATTTGAAATTTCAGAAAGCATGAAGAATTTATTACTTCGCTCAGATTAGATCTGTTCTTGGTATGAATAAAACATTGTAGGATTGTAATATCGTTTACTATTCATATTTGGCTCTACCCCACTATAGGTTAATTCGTAAAATAATCTATCGGTCCTATTATTACAATAGAGATCCTATAGAATCCATACCCATACATTCGGTAGTAAACTAGGTTGTTCCTACAGTAGCTTGTATAATGTGATGGAAACGAAAAGGGTGTATACTTCAATCGAATCTAATTATTCCTAACTCTCGTACAACTTTTAGTCGAAAGACTTTATTCAAGAATTTATTATAACTATTCTGTCAGAAAATTGACTACACACATTCATATGATCAAACAGTTTTATTCCCATTCAGTTTATAGGACATAATACAGATGTCACTGATTTCACTACTTTTGTATTTAATTCATTCTACAGAAATATAAATAATTTGAATTTGATACAACAAAATACATTTCAGCCAATTTACAGTTATTCATACAAGCGTTAATGATTTCGTTACTTGTGTAACTAATTCATTTCACAGATACATAAATACTTGAATTTAGATACAATGAATATTTTACATCAACTATACGATCATTAAAACAGATAATGGGAACCATTTCAATTCAGATTTAACATGTATAGTGCATCAGATATAAAATCATTCAGACAGATAAGGGTCAGAGTAGCATATCTGAACTGAAATCGCAGGAAGACAAGGGAACAACCACATTCCTCCCAACCGTAGAACCGAGCAGTCAAGATCACTTGCACGGTTCACCCCCTAGCCTGACCATGAGTTCATGAGGGAAAACTTGGAAATTCCTCTTCAACAATGTCCTTCAATTCTGTAGATCCCTCTTGCATCAAACTCATTCAGTGTTCATAACAGCAAGGAAAAAAAATCAATAGTCTTTTTCCCAGCATACTTGTCAACGTCCTGCCTCCTCACATATGCTTATTTATCAATTTGCCTAGGTCTTTTTCCCTCCTTTGGGAATTTTTGCAGCTTTCTAAATCCCTGATTTTTAGGGGCTTCCAATGGCCAAATCACTGATTTGACACTTGTAAAAATCAGCCTGGAGGTAGTTCCAACATGTTCCCCTCTCATGGAGTCATGGTCAGCTAAATTTAACATGGTTGTCCCCTTTGTCCCCTGCAATCAATATAAAATATTGTGTTTTCATACAAGTTTCATAGTCAAATAGTTAATTGGGACAAATCAGATCTCTGCCCAACAATCTTAATCATTTATTACAATTAGAAAATTCAAAATTCAGAATTTCCATAAATGGAAAAAATTTTCCAATTTCGAATTTACTAAAAACATAATAAATTTACAACAAATTTAAATTCTAAAAATATTTTTATTTTTGCGGATGTCACATATGCATGTTCCATCACTAGTGAAATATTTGTATTATGTTTCATTCATAGATGATTTCTCAAGGAACACATGGATTTATTTTCTTAGAAAGAAATATGAGGTATTTGATAAATTTAAAGATTTGAAGGCTCTGGTAGATAATCATACAGAGAAGAAAATAAAGGTATTGAGGATAGATAATGGTGGAGAATTTTACAGAAATGAATTTGAAGAATTCTATAAGAAGTGTGGTATAGAAAGGTAGAAGACTACTCCATACACACCTCATCATAATGGAGTTGCAGGAAGGATGAACATGCCACTGATGGAAAAAGAAAGGAGCATGCTTAGTGGTGCTGAGTTAGGACATGAATTCTGGGTAGAGTCAAGGGGTACAATGGGTTACCTAGTCAATCGATCACCCTCATCAACGTTGGATGATAAAACTCCATACAAGTTATGGAGTGGTAAGAAAACCTCTCTTGAACATCTCAGAGTGTTTTTTTGTGATGCTTATGTACATGATCCATAGGAAAATAGGAGTAATATGGATAATAAAGTTGAAAAGTGTATATTTATTGGTTATAAAGATGGTGTGAAAGGTTATAAGATTTGGAACCCAGAAACTAAGAAGATTGTTTTTAGTAGGTATGTTGTTTTTAGAGAGGTGAAAGATGTTCCCAAACAGGAATTCCTACAAAGGCAAGAAGAACCTGAGAAAATAGAGTTTGAGTTGGATGAAGCAATATGAACCAATTGAAGAAGATGAAGAAAAAGAAGAAGAACCTCATACCCTCATATTGAGGAGATTAGTGAGGAAAAGAAGGAAACCAGAAAGGTATAGTCCACTTGATTTTCATTCTAATTTTTATTTATCTATTACTGATGATGATCCCAAAATTATCAACGAAGAAGTGAATTCATAGGATAGTAAACTCTGTAAGAAGGCCATGGTTGAAGAAATGGATTCCTTGGATAAGAATGAGGCATTGGATCTAGTTGAGCTTCGAGCTAGAAGAAAAAATCTTGGTAGAAAACGGTTTTTTAAGAAAACATTTAATGCAGAAGGAAAAGTGGAGAAATACAAAGCTCAGTTAGTAGCAAAAGGTTTTTCCTAGGTAGAGGGAATTGACTTTGGTGATATTTTTTCTCTTGTTTCCAAGTTAACTTCTATTAGATTTCTTTTGTCTATTGTTGTTTCTTTTGATCTTGAAGTGAAATAGATGGATGTGAAGATAACATTCCTACATGGGGATCTAGAAGAAGAAATATACATGAAGCAATCAGAAGGATCTGTAGTGAAGGGAAAGAATGTGTTGGTATGTAAGCTAAAGAAGTAACTATATGGCCTGAAGAAATCACCTAGGATGTTGTACCAAAAGTTTGGCACATACATCCTTGGATTGGGATTTGTGAGAAGCAGGGATGATCACTGTGTATATTCCAAGAAGGTTGGTAATCACTTCATTTATGTACTATTTTATGTTAATGACATGTTGTTGGTAGGAAATAACATGGATGTTATCAAGGAGGTGAAATCGCATCTATCTTCCAAATTTGACATGAAGGATATCGATGCTGCTAACTTCACTCTGGGAATGGAGATTAAAAGAGATCGTGCAAACATGAAACACTGGTTGAATAAGAGAAAACACATTGAGATGATATTGCAGAGGTTTAATATGCATGAAAGTAAACCGGTCAAGGTTCATATTCCTATAGGTGTAAATTTATATTCATATCAGTGTCCCAAGACATAGGAAGAAGAAGAGAACATGTACCATGTTCTGTATTCTGGTGCAGGTGTTATTTTGATGTATGAAATGCTATGTACTAGACTGGATATTGCACATGTAGTGGGAGTTTTGAGCAGGTATATGTCAAAACCATTGAAGGATCATTGGACATCAGTAAAGAGGGTCCTCAGTTATTTGTGTGGCACTACCAATTATGGATTGTGCTACCAAGGAAGACTAGGATTTGACAAAGTGTTGTACAAACATGGGTTTGTTGATGCGGAATGGGATGGAGATATGGATCATAGAATATCTACTAGTGGGTATGTGTTTAACCTATTTGGAGGAGAAATTAGTTGGATGATCAAAAGACAGGTTGTAGTAGCACTCTCAACTACAGAAGTTGAATACATGGCAGCCACTCATGCAAGTAAGGAAGCAGTATGGTCACAGAGATTATGTTCAGGTATTGGGTTGGTACAACAAGCAGTGAGATTATATTTTGACACTCATAGTGTAATATTCTTGGCAAAGAACCCTGCTTATCATTTGAATACAAAGAATATTGACGTTCAATATCACTTTATGAGAGACATGGTTTAAGAAAAGAAGGTGTTGCTGAAAAATGTTGACACTTTGAAGAATGTTGTAGATTCATTGAAAAATTATATGATCACAGAGAAGTTCTCCAGGTGTATAATAAAAATGGGCATTGCTTCCCTGGATTGTTGACTATGTAATCCTGTAAACCCATGTATGCAAAGAAAAAAACAAGTGGGGGAATGTTGGGTATGTGTTATATTCTTTGTATGGGTGTGTGTGTGGGCACATTAGATTCAAAAATTGCATCTGACGATCCCAATTTCATTCACCCTTTTTATCGTGAACGTCGAGCGCTTTCCTTGGGGGGTCTCAGGGGGAGCCAGAATTTACCGCCCTGGTTACGCACAACGTTCAGATCCAGGTGGTAGCCTGGAGCCGTCAGGGTTCGGGAAGCACCCCAAAATTTTATCCAAAGGTGGGACATATGACTATGAGCTCTAGAAATATATTTTAGTCCCTATTGGTTTTCCTTAGACTTGTTGAGTCTACAACACAACCTAAAATTAAAAAAAAAAAAATGGGTACCAATTTTGTTTCATTTTTCAAGTAGTCTTTTAATTTTTCATTTTTTATGATTTCGTGCATATCATTTAAGTTTAGCAAGCATTTTCTAGCATCGATAAAACCACATTTTCTAATTCCTTGAGTATTATTTTGAACTAAAATGGTTTATATCGGTGTGTTCCAATCACTTTCATCACTGGATGAAAATTAGTTTAATTCATCGATATAAATCCAAGTTATGCATTAAAATCAAAGTGGATTATGGACACCAAAAAAAAGTATAACTCAAGAAATGAAACAAAAGAGAAATGAAGGCACTAATGAAAAGTAAATTTTCACGTTGATGCACGACGTTACTCTAAAGAAAAAATGATTAAGTGATGGTCACCCACAGGTGATCACTTTTCACTTTTCCAAAAGGAAAAGTTGTAACACACAACAATTTAAGTGGATTTCAAGCATCAATAGGGTTTGTCACTACACTAGGGTTTGTACCATTTGAAAAATAAATTGGTTATATTGTCATGCATGTTTCCCAAGGTTCCTTACTATCATTTTTCCAAACTCACTTTCCCATCATTGTGATTGAAAGATTATACAAACAAAAAAGTTGTGAGAAACCACCAATATAAAATATTATGGCTATTAATGCACCATTTTAGTGGTTGAAACATCCAACTAGCATTTAAATTCAAATATTTTGAGAATCCAAATGTGTTTAATCTATATTTCCTAATCATGACTCTAATATTTGGTTTGTTGGTTATAAAATTCAAACAATTTGACTGATTGAAACACACCAAGTTTGAATTTAGATATTGCTAGATAATTACCAACAGAATTTAAAAGTTGAGATCTTAGTTGATTAGTTAGGATTATCAGTTCTCATTATGACAATTGTGTGTGAGAGGTTTTCATTTTATGTACATAGTAAATCAATTAGGATACTATTTTTGGTTAAATTGCATTGTTATCTCGGTTCATCAAAAGCATGCATGCTTATAAAACTAGTATTTTTGAAATTTAAATATATGCATATCCTTATTGAAATTTCATGCTAGTAGGGAGGATTGATTTTCTATTCTAGTAGTGTAAAACTTTGTTTTTTGTTTTTCTTCTGATTTCATAATTCAATTGGTATTATAATATATTTCAATGATTCCTCATTATAAAATGTGGTGTAATAATGTTATCACTACATATTATCATTGCGTGAAGACATAATGTTACTTCTTAATTTTGTTTATATGTTATTTTTTATTTAGGAAACATGTCCTCAAGAAGAAACCCTACCATACCAAATATTAAATATCTTGATGGAAAACCTAAAGAAACATGGGAAGCATATTAAAATAAGTTGATATATATTGAAACCTTTCCTGAAGAAAATTTTCCCATAATCTAGATTTATGTGCCTAAGGAGTAGTAACTGAGATCGACATACAAAGATATGGAAGCCAACGTAGGATCACAAATCCATTTTTTGAGATGGAATGAGCTATACCAAAAATTGTTTAGAGGATTATCTTTATGTAATTCCTCACAATGACCCTACCATGAGAAAATCTAATGAGAAGTTGTTCATCAAGATAAAAAAAATATGACTTGCACTTGGTTGCATTAAGAGCTATTATGCCTTGTTCTGAGGCTATTGAATGGATAATTGATCATATGAATTTGAAGAGAAACATGATTTTATATGAGAAAGGACAATGCATAGGCTCATTTCTAGCACAAAATTTGGAAAAGTACTACAAAATCTTGAAGTGTATTTGATTAATCCCTTTGTGGATGAATTCTATGAAAAACATGATGTAATGAATATCCTAGAAATTTGGTGGAAGGAAGACAATAGGTCCTTCCAAAAGGAATATGGTAATCACTCTACCTACAACTTTAGGGAAACATACATGTATCTCATGTATTTGATAGATAGATTACTTGGTGCGAGAAATTGTGTGTATTTGAAATATGCTTGGATTCCATTAGCTAATACAATGGTTATTCAATTAGGCCACTATTATATCCAATCAACTTAACTGTATGATTGAATGGGCACAAATGGAAAAGGGTAATCCCGGGGTTGTTTCTACTTTATTTATGGCATATTATTTATTGGATGCAGTATGCGATTCCAGTGTATTTGCAACCCTTATCTTTGGTTGTCATATTTTAGAGGCCCATATGCATGTATATTGTCAAATGTTTTGGGAAAACAAGTATAAAAATAAGTATTCATACATTTGAAATTTTTTCTTATCTTCTCTCTACAATATCACTTTCTATAGAGAATGTCCAAGACTAGAAATGGATGTTAGGAACCTAATTAATTATGTTGGAAAATGGTAGCTTCAAGAATACCTTACTTATTTTAGAATCTGTGGTGCAACTACAACACCTCATATTTTCCAAATTATGTACCTGACAGAGTTGTTCTAGGTGATATAGCATATATCAAACATTAATTCAATTTTTCAACTCTTGGTTGTTGAAAGAGGTGAAGAAAAATATTTGTATTCCTTGTAACTTCAATCTGTGCCATCTTTTCTTAAAATTCTTGAAGTTCACAAGACAAGAATCTAGCATGATTATTGAATATAGGTTTTCTCTTGAACAATTTAAGAAACATTATCTCAAATTCATGGTAGGTAAGCATTGTGATCTAATCTCTTTATCTTGGATATACACTCATGAATGTTAGGAACATGAATTTATCTTTGAGAGTGATAATGATTGAGAGGAATTTCAATTAAAGAATCATCATCCTAATTTAGAGGTATTTAGAACTTTGTCTAATGATGAACAAATGGAATAAATAACAATGGGACTAACCAAATTATAAATGTCTAATAAGGAATCATAAGAGACTAGGAGATTTAGAGAGATTAGACTAAAATAAGAGGTTGGGAGGACATCCATACAATATGAACAAATCATGAAACAATAAGAAAAGGAGTTGAGGAAAACTTATAAAGAATAAACCACCTAGATAGAATTAGAGAAAAAAGAGGAAGGCCTACAAATTTAAAAACAGAAATAAAGAGTTATAGGATGCTATAGAAAATCCGAGTCAGGAAGATGAAGTAAAATAAAAGATTGAATAAAAGAGAATTCATTAAGGAGAATAAGAACAAAAATTACTTCATCAGTAACTTACGAAGAAACATGAGGAGGATAGAGTAATATTGTAAATGAATGGAAGAGAAAAGAGGAGGAGAAGCTACAATAAAAAAGTATGAAAAAAGAATAATAATAAGAAAGGATAATAGAAGAAGAAGAAAATAAAAAGATAGATGAAGAAATATTATAGCATGAAGAAGTTATGGAAGGAGAAGGTGATCTATAAATGAAAGGATTATAGCCTATCCATCTCACCAACACAGAATCCTCTTCTATGCACTATAACCTTAGGTCCCATCATATTATAGAAACTCGACCAAGTGAGCACAAGTAGACCCCAATTCGAGCTGAGCAATTTCTAGGGAAGTCAATCTCCCGTAATTCAGGTCAGAATTTGAGTTAGACAAAACACAAGTATACCAATTAAAGTAAACTAAATTATGGTCAACCCAGTGAACCCAATAAACCAAATGAAAGTCTAGTTGATCAAAAGGAGAATACCATGAACTAGATTTGTTATTGGCCAAATAAAGAATGAAAAATTACATGACCAACAATGAATCTGAAACTTTCAAGGGTGATTTGAGTCGATCAATAGTGAAGAGAGTAAATGGAAGGGTGAATTTGACATCCAACCATGAAGGGACAAGTTTTGAAATTCGTTTTTGGAAACCAAAGTTATCTTTGGAAAAATGTTTGGTGGTGATATTGACAAACATTAGCATGGTAAAACATCTCGAAGAATATTTCGGTGAACCACTGAATACAAAGACACCTAGGGAATATTTTGGTAATTCATGGAACATCAAAACATTTTGTAAGTCGAGTTGTGAATTCAAAAAAAGAGAAAAATGTCTTGGACGAAATTTGTAGTTGATTTAATTGTAAAACTGTGTATTTGATTCATGGGTAGTGATTAAGGGATTCTCCCCCTTTTGACCTTGGGTCAAGTCACAATAGAACAAGACTAAATTTAGAAGATAGAACCTATCCTCATCTATATCAATGCATACAAGAAATAACTAATTTTATAAAGGGAGAGAGAGAAATAAATAAGGAGAGGCCTTACACCTTCAATCCATAGTTTGATGTTGATCCCTTCTCTCACTTCTTGAAGAACACCTAATCTCTGTCGGAACAAGCCTACAATAGGAAACCAAGAATAGACTACTACAAGGTATTTTTACATACAGATAGCATATATCATGTGCATAGATTCAACGATATATAAAATACATGAGAATATCATGAACAAAGAAACACACAATAGGAGGGAAAGAGAACTATTATATTAGCAACAATGTGAGAAAGGTAGTTACAACCTGATTCAGCCTTCAACATTCATTCGGAGCCAATTTCCCTAAGTTCCTCCAAAGACATTCAATAACAAATTCAAGAAGTAAGGATCTTCCTTGTATAACTCAACAAGGATAGGAACACATCTTGTAGTTATATAGAGAAAGGAAGGAACAATAGAAAAAGAGTTTCTAGGTATGCGATGTTATTCAGAGAATGAAAGGATTAGGGAAGCTTACTAAAAATTTTCCAACATGATCTTGTACCTTAGTTCTTCCTCCTCATCCATGCCCTCAATGGTGCATTTATTCCATCCTTGAAAGGTTAAGGAGGTTTAATTTAATTTGATACAGTATTAGGGAAGTTGGGAAAATGAGCCAAACCCAAATCCCCACCTGAAAAAGTGGAATTATTTTATTTTTTTCCATGTTTTTAGGGCATCCACAGGCTACAAGATAGCGAGTCATAGATGTTAATGTGTTGCACAAAGGAAACCCACGGGTATAATAAAATCTCATGTTTTTTAGGTGACTTTGATCAAGGAAGTTGGGATTTTGATTAGCAAGCTAGGGGAAGGGTTGGGCCATGTCATAAATTCATAGGTGTGTCAATTTTTTCTATAACAGATGCCCCCTAATGTGTGAGGTTAGAAGGGAAAGTGATGGCCAAAATAAATTATAATTCTGAGAGGCAAGGATGAAATGAAAGAAACCATGAAGGTTCCAAAGACAACTGATCCAAAAACATAAAATGTCAACAAAAATCAAGTAAGAGTATTATCTTCCCAAGTCGGGCATATTTATGCTCAGGAGTGATGTAAGCATGGATGCCAAATCAAATGCACTATGGTTCCATGGAATATATGAAATCATGGCTAATGTACAGGGCCACGGGCAATACACAGGGGATCCATGTGATATAGTAGAGAGCATGGCCATGAGGAAGAGATAGTGGATCCATGTGAAAGTATATCATAACCACGAATAGATACACAATGGAGATATGTCTCAAAATAAAAAATAGAGGATATTTTTGACTCATGGTGTGAACAAGTTGATCCTTTGCAAGTACCAATGTATGTGGAGTGGTACAATATGTCGGGTAGGAGAGAAAAATATTTGATGCTTGTACTTCACATGAAGTCTTCAAGACAATCTATTGTGGTACAAGTCTACACCATGTGAATACATGTGTTGGGGTTGAACATAATGAGACACCATTTGATTATTGATCATCAATGTATACCATTAACAAACACAAGAAAACCCACCGATGATGATAATTGGTGTCAAGGTACCATGGTACAATCTAACAAGCTTGAATAGATGAGTTGATCTCGAACACCTAGTAGAATCTATTGAGCAAGGGAAATTGATTTATTTCCACTACCAATAGTAAGGAAACCCACGACTGATGATTGCAAGCTCGAAGGTACCAAATATGAATCTAGATCCCTTTCCCAAAGAAATATGTGTTGAATTCGATATGAAGAACCACCAGCAAGAATTCAATGGGATCATTCTATATGAAAATAAGGCCAACATGTGAGGTCAAAGAATAACTGTAGAATGGATGGCTCAAGATGAAACTTCCCTTGAACAAAATCATTACACATTATGTGACTTAAGCAACATGACTATAAAATGGGATAAATTTGTGACACAGGAGGAATCAACAAATGCTCCATGTGGTTGGAAGAATAACCAACTGGGAGAGATTATACTCAATAACAAGAAAAAGTCTCCTAAATCCATCTAGTCCCAAAATGATGAGATACTAACTCAATATTGTGCTTTGTTCAAGGGTGAAACAATTGTTTCCAACATAATAGATGGACCCTTTCCCCCCATCTTTTTGGTTTTTTGATTTTTTTTGCTTCTTTCATATTATAAAAGCCTAAGAAAGAATAAAATAATCCTATAGTACAGTGGAGGAAATGAGTGTCGCAAGCAAGAAAACTAGTTCCAAAGTGAAAGGAACATATCTATGCTCAATGTAAGAAAGCATTTGTAGGATAAGAACATTCATGGGAATGTTTCCTCCAAGTTTAAGGTGCCAAATTGCAAAGGAAAAAATTGAAAGGATGAGATTTGATAGGAATGCATAAGAAATGGGTTCAACAATAGCATGTTGAAGGCAACATTAGACCTAAAATCTAGAGAAATCAACATGTAATGAAATTAGAAATCATCCTAATTTTGGAATCCC
>JZKD02S1271087.1:0-12146 GCA_000966675.3 Picea glauca
GATGATAGAGATATCATAGAGAAATGCCTCAACATATTCATCCTTTCTTGAGAGTGCATCTGCCACAACATTTTGCTTCCCTTTTTTGTAGACAATTTCAAAGTCATAACCCAACATCTCAGTCACCCATTTTTTTTTCTCTTCTGAAGATAGTCTTTGTTTCAAGAAGTATTTAAGACTGTCATGATATTTTTTGACCTTGAAGTGCCTACCTATTAGGTAAGGGCTCCATTTATTCAATGCATGTAGTATTGCCATCATTTCCTACTCATAAATGGGTTTGTGTAAGTCCTTTCCCTCGAGTGTCCGACTTTCAAAATAAAGGGGCCTTCCTTCTTGCATTAGAACAACACCAATGCCATTTCTTGAGGCATCACATTTCGCAATAAAGGTTTTTGTGAAGTCTAGTGTGGTCAAGGCAAGAGATTTGACATTGCCTCTTTAAGTTGTTCAAAATCTCGAGTTTCCTCTGGAGTCCATGAAAATGCATTCTTCTTAGTTAATGAAGTTAAAGGTGCTACTATTCTTCCATAGTTTTGAACAAACTTGTGGTAGTAACTTGTCAAACCCAAAAATCCTATAATATTCTTCAATGTTTTGGGAATCGACTAGTCCATCATGGCCTTAATATTGTTAGGGTCTACCATGAAACCTTCATGAGATACAATATGACCAAAATACTCTACCTCCTTCACCCCAAAGAAACATTTGGACAGTTTGGCATATAACTGTTTCTCCTTTAGTAGCTGTAGCACCATGTCAACATGTCGAACATGATCTTCCCAAGACTTGCTATAGATTAATATATCATAAAAAAACACTAACACAAATTTTCTAAGGAAGGGCTTGAAAATGGAATTCATTAACCCTTGGAATGTAGAAGGTGCATTCGTAAGGCAAAAAGACATGACCAAAAATTCATAATGGCCTTCATGAGTTCTGAATGCTGTTTTTGGGATATCTTCTTCTTTCATTCTAATTTGGTGATACCGTGAATGAAGATCCAACTTTTTTAAGTGGATTGCTCCATGTAGTTCATCTAACAATTAATAAATGATGGGAATGGAAAACTCATCTTTAATGGTGATCTTGTTGAGCTCTCTATAATCTGGACACATACGCTATGAACCCTCTTTCTCGAGTACCATTACCACCGATGCAGAGTAAGAACTTTGGCTAGGTCTAATAATCCCAGCCTTTAACATTTCTTCAACCATACGCTCAATTTCATTCTTCTGGGCAAAGGGTATCTACGAGGCCTGATGTTAGGAGGAACACTCCCATGGATTAAGTGAATAGAATGATCATGATTGTGGGTGGGTGGAAGACCTATGGGAATATCTTCAAATACTTTGGAATTATTATCAATGATCCCTTGGAGATCTAGGGGAATAGATGGCTTAGATGTTTGAACATATAGTGAGCATAGTTGTACAATTATACCCTGATGCCCCTTTTTCAATAATTTTTTCATGCCATTAGAGCTTACTACCTTACTGTGTTTCCTTGTGATGCCCCTTAACTCAAATTCCTTTCCTTCCAATGAAAATTTCATGAAAAATTCTTACAAATTAAAAGCCACCGTTCCCAATGATTGTAACCATTGGACCCCTAGTACGACATTGTTATCCCCATTTTGTGGGATAACTAAGGAGATTGTGTCTTGAGGCCCTCAGGTTTGCAGATATGGAGTGTCGAGAGGCCACATGGAAAAAATATCCATTTGCACGGATGGAGACCCTTCTCACCACCACATAGGTCATAGATTTTTAGATGGAATCCACCACACCCACTGGCTTCCGGAAGGCAATGCACCTTGCTCAAGGTACAAGTAAGGTATTATGGTGAGTGTCATTTCAATATTTGAGGAATTTGAGTATGATGTATCTTAGACTGCTCTATATTTCATGACATATTCTTGAAAATTATGCCTTTTTCCCTGCTTCACCTTGGTGGTTGACATTGTTCCCTAGTAAGTGGTCTTCCTTGGGGATGTGCTTAGTACTAGGAACTTCCTTGAAGATCCATCGTACCATTCCCAACCATACTTACCACTTTTCATCACTTAAACCCCCCATTTCCTTATCTCTTGGGATTTTAGGGTATATTTAACCAAGAAGGGGTTGTCCCTCATTCTATGGGAAGAAGGGGTTGAAGGCCTAGAGGGATTTCTGTTGGGTAAAATATAAAAGCCTATATATAAAACTTCTAAATGCTTTTCCCATGGATCCCCCAAGAAAGAAATGAAACGATTATCTGTAAGAAAAGGGGGACCCACAATAATAATGATTAAGAATGATTAAAGGGTTAGTTGGAGGTCTCATTACGAGATGAACTATCATGATCATGGATATCTAGTGGTATGAAATTTCCATATTCTGGTCACCAAGCCAGGGCAATGGATCTTAGTTGCATGGCTGAGAGAAAGGAGGTCTCATCACGAGCCATCCTTCTCATTTCCACTATGTGTTTGTGAGTTACATTGTCATTATCTAGACACCATGCCAAGGCAGTGGCCTTCAACTTGTCCCTAAATTTTGAAAGAAACAAAGAATGACAAAACAATGGGCTTGGAAAAATTGCATCTCAAACAAAGGTGCCACACACCGTCTACAAAGGAACCCATGAATGAGACACTACAACCCATTTTATTCCATGAACCCCATGCTAATTGAGTCTTGACCCTTAAAAAATTCATCCTATTTACATGGCTTAGAGAGGGATTTCTTGGAAACACTCCTTGACCTAGGGAAAGATCTACCCAATAGGACACCTTGTCAACCCTCCCATATCCAAGATTGGAAAGTCGCATAATGTCTTTGAGCACTTACTTGTTTGACAAGGTAATCTTTGATGCACATGCTTAGGTGGATCATTTATTGACTTGATTTACTTATCATGATATTTTACTTGAGATCCTTGGAGGGTGTGCTTATTTGTCTTTTTAGGACCTAGTTGGTGGACAATTTCAGATGAACAAGACTAGCTTGGGCTTCCATGGGGCTTGAAGCCCACAGGTGGATGCCAAGGGCCCGCATGCCGAATGAGAGAGACATACCTTTGGAGGCATAAAATAAATTGTGGACAACATAACCTAGCCCTCACATGCCAAACGTTTTTCCTAGGAGAGGCAAAACATCACCTTTAGAGGCATGACATCACCTAGAAGGGACATGGTTTGGTTGTGAGCCTATCATTCATTGGCACAGGGACGTTTTGAGGAGGTTGAGGATTTTACCATGAATAAAGTGACTTGGATGCTTGACATGTGGCTTTGGGAAGACTAACTACACTCCCCCTACACCAACGACTTTCTCCTAGTGTCAAAACGTTCGCTAAAGGGGTGACATCACTTTGAATTAGGGTTTCGTTTTGTGTAAAAGTAAATTTTAAGTGAATTGTTTAATATTATTTTGTAAAAGGGGAAATATTAGGGTTGTTGACACATAGTCTTGTGGTTTACCCTAATATTATGTGGAAAAACTATTTTGGAGACATTTTGTATAAATAGAGATAATAGGATCTCATTTCATAACATAACTCTCCCATTGTGGGAAGTATTAGGCTGAAATTTTCGCTACTCTTGGTGATTTTGGTGTTTATATCTCATGGAATGTATTTTTATTAATGTCTCTTGGTGAATGGATGAGGAGGAGTGATGCACACCCCCTAAAAGGCTTGCTCTCTTGACTCTTGGATGAATGTTGCATGGTAACTAGGGGTTGATATCTCATTATCTTGGATTAGGTAAGGAAAAATATGTATATGCTATTCATTTATTACTTATTTTGGTTATTGTTGGTGGAAACCCCAGGGAGTAGTATGCTAGATACATCTTCCATCATTTCTTCATCTCTTTGTTAAATTTTTAAGTCTTTTTCATTTTTGCAAGGGTTGCTAGGAGGAATACGAGTGTGTATACCCTCCTAGATTTACCCTAAGTTTGGATGGCATACCCTAGGGAGTAAGAGGGATTACACCCATAGGGTTTTTGTTTATCTAACTTTTGATTTAAAAATCCAATCCACCCAATTTTAAAGACATTAATTTGAATTTTCTTTCATTGGAGAAATAAAACATTGTATTGGGAAACATGATTTCTTGCCGTATTAACTTTTTGCAGCTTGGGTTTTGTTCCTTGAGCTTAGAGAACCTCTCAACCACTAGGGAGTCCATATAAAAGTGGTAGTTCTTTATTATGTTACAAACTTAAATCTTCAGCCATTAGGGATGCATAAACCCTAATCTAATTTCTTCAATAAATCTCAAATCAACCGCTGAAAATTTCCCAAAGTTTGCACACTTACACTACTTGGTCTAGCACACTTTTTTGGAAAAGTTTGTAGGAGTTTTAGTGGCTGATTTTATTTCTGTAATAAGTTTATTGTTACAGACATAATTCTGATATATATTTCTGCATAAGTGTTAACAACAATCTTATCTTTTCATTCTAGTATCTTGGTCTTTGAATATTGAGTTTCAGTAGTGTTTAACTAGTCTATCTCTTGCATCTTTCACTTGATTTATAGAATTTGTTTAGCAGTTTATTGTGCCACCTCATTGATGATATATATTGTTAATAACAACTGCTATTAGGGATAGAAATATTAACTTGCTTTTCCAATTGATTATATTGCATCATATACTTGGTTTTCTTGTGTCTCGTGTAAGTACTTCACTATTTGTAGGTCATTGAACACATTTTGAAACCCTTGGACCTTCCCAAGATCCTTATATCATATAGAATTGAAATTTAGGGACACCCTCTTCATATTCATCCTTTTCCATCTCATTCCCCCCAGGGTCACTGAGATTCCCCCCTTGAGGTGACTACCTCACCTCTAAAGTGACAGGGACACCTTCCTAAGGTGGTAGTGGGTGGGTTCCCTCCTTGTTGTCACCAATTGGTGGTTGGGTCGGGATTTTCCCAACCTACAAATTGTGTGATAACATTTTGGCGCCATTGCCAGGTGGATTTTTGATCCTCTTCCAAACCCTAACGATAGTTTGGCAAGCCATCCCAAATCCTTTCCCCTAGCTTTCCTAGTGACTCCACCCAAGGGATGTTCCCTTTCCACCTTTCTTAATGAGACATTCTTGAAGCTCATCTGGAGACTCCACCTTCCTAGAACCCTCTTATCCATTTCCACCCTTTGATGAGCTTTGAGCTCATCTGATGACTCCATTTAAGTGTTACCCTAAGTAATGGAAGCATGGATCTATGGTTCTTTCATGAAGCTTACAAGGACTTGGATCTTGAATATTTTGACAGATATCCAAACAAGTGCATGATGAACCAATTCGATCTCCTCCCAAAGTTCGCTGGTAATCCATTGTCAGCCATAACACACATTGTTGAGTTTGTCATATCCATATCCATTTTGAGTGCACAACATGAGGATGTATGCTTGAGATTGTTATGATTTTCTTTGGGAAATGAACATAGGGATTGGATAAAAAATTCTTACAAGCCAATAAGCATATCTTCTTTGACAATCCTCATCAGAGAGTTCCTTAAACATTGGGGACCAGAAGCTCAAAGTATTGAAGATACAATTTAGGACCTGGAGGATTCCTTTTCAAGAGAATTTTTTGAACTTGATCCTATTGAATGATCAAGAGGAACGATTCTTCTAGATTTTGTTGAGACGACAATTTAAAAACAAGAAGTTGACAACACTAATGATGAAAGTTTTGAGCAACTCAAGGAAATAAGAGATGATGATTTCGAGTTTTGTGAACAATTAATGAGACTTTTCCCTGATAAATACTTTATGGTTAAGTTTTGTCAGCAAAGAGAAGAAGAGCTTGACACCATCATCAATGATTATGAGAAACGACCTACCCAAAACTTAGCCTGGAATGTGGCCATTGCATATTTTCGAACATATTCATTATACGATGCTCTGACCGAGAAGTATGGATACCAAGAAAGTTTCCTAAGTGATGATGAGCCACTCTTCATGATTGAGGAACTCTACAAACTTGTTTTAGACAAATATCAATATGGTGAGTTATTTTATCCTATTGAAGATGATGAAGACTTGGTCGAAGAACATATTCATGAAGAATTTTTTTAGCAAGATTTCAATGATGAAGACCCTGATGAAACACAACACCCAGATGAAGAGACATTAGTATCCGTGCCCCCGCTTGATGAAGATGATATCATTCAACCTTGTTATCCTCATGCATATGAAGATGAAGTATCTACCCTTCCCCTTGAAGAGGACATCCAATCTTATGCTTCTCTTGCACATCAAGAAGAGAACATGATTAGTTATAATCCTTTTGAAAACTTTGATAATGCTTTGTTCCATGACTCTGGAAATGAATACAAATGCCAAAAGGATATTGATGAAGTTTCTATTGCAGAAGGAATGAATGATGATTTGATATCTATTTTCCCTTTTGAAGAGAATGAAGTCCTCCAGTCTTGTGAAGCATTAATTAGCTCATGTGATGCAGATGAATTCATGGAACAACCCTTGGATATAATCGATGATCACATTGATGCTTTCATACATGTTGGAAGACGTAAATGGGATGCTTCATCATTGATGTAGATCCTATTTATGAAATTGAAGGTATACCTCAAGAAAAAGGGGTCGATTTATCATCATCATAGGAATATTATTCATACATGTATGATTCAGATGTTTGGCAACCTAACAATGATATAGTTACAGATTTGTTCTTCCCCTTTGAGGATGACTTGTTGCAACACACTGAGGATGATCTTCAATCATCCCTTGATACACACCCTTTTAAGGATGCATATTTTTTCTATGAGTATTTTCATTCATTGTGCTCATATTTTGATAGAAACCAGGTTGTGGCCAACCCAAATCAGTTTCCTAAGGCCAAGGGAGGATTTTTTATATAGAAGAGAGGTTATTCCTTACCCCATTTCCCATTGTATGGGAAACTGACAGGTTTCTTTGGGATCTTTTATCCTGTCTCAACCTTTAGGGAGCATTGATTTTTTGAGTGAACATGAAGACGAGCCGTCGTCTACATATGGTATCCCTTTTTAGAAATGGATTGATCAGGCTTGTGGCTACACTTTCTGGCAGGATGATCAGGATGATGGTTTCTCTTTCCAACAAGATTTCCCCCCTCCCACCTATCTCCATTAGTTTCATTTCATTAATGATTATATGTATTTTTATGCTCATGATTATTATGTTCTAGACTTATCTTTGTTGTTTCACATGATTAAGCACATGGGGAGATATCTTGATGAAATGATGAATAGCTGGTTGCACTGGTTGTATGAATTCACTTGACGTCACCCATCACCGGATCTTCATGGCCCCAAGGCCCCAGGAAAGTAGGTAGGTCATTTGATTTCCTTCATTTTCATATTGATTTCTCATAGTAGTTTAGCTTCATTTCATGTTTCATTTTTCTCTACTTGCATATTGATTTCATGTTTAGTTTAGAAGTTTGTAAAAAAATGTCAAAATTTTTCTTTTCTACTTTAGTTTTCATTTGGATTTTTATATATGGATAAAGCGTGATAGCATCACCCTATATGCTCTGACACATTTATTTGATTTTTGGCAGGCACAGGTCTACCAGGATATGTTGCAGTTCTCATGCACTCTACGACAAGCACATGTCCCCAAGTAGGAGATAGATGCTATCCACATTTTTTTGGATAACTATGGAGATTATGTCTCGAGGCCCTTATGTTGCAAATATGGAGTGTTGATAGACCACATGAACAACAATATCCATTTGCAAGGATGGATACCCTTCTCACCACCACATAGGTCATATATTTTCAGATGGCATCCTCCACACTTGCTGGATTTTGGAAGGAAATGGGCCTTGCTCCATGAGGTACAAGTCAGGTGTTATGGTGAGTGTCATTTCAATATTTGAGGCATTTGAGTCTTATGTATCTTAGACTGCTTTAGATTTTGTGAAATATGCTTGGACATTATTCCTTTTTCCCTGCTTCACCTTGGTGGTTGACATTGTTCCCTAGTAAGTGACCTTCCCTGGGGATGGGTTTTCTACTAGGAACTCCCTTGAATATTCATCGTACTATTCTTGACCATACTTACCACTTTTCATCACTTAAACCCCCTGTTTCTTTATCTATTGGGATTTTAGGGTATATTGACCCAAGAAGGGGCTGTCCCTCATTCTATGGGAAGAAGGGGATGAAGGCCCAGAGGGATTGCTGTTGGGTAAAATATAAATCCTATATATAAACCTTCCAAATGCTTCACCCCAGGGATCCCCCATTAAAGAAATTAAACAGTTATCTGTAAGAAAAGGGGGATCCACAAGAATAATGATTAAGAATGATTAAAGGGTTAGTTGGAGGATAAATGGTTTCATCACAAGTTGACCTATCATGATCATGGATATCTAGTGGTATGAAATTTCCATCATCTGGTCACCAAGCCAAGGTAATGGCTCTCAGTTGCATGGATGAGAGAAAGGGGGTCTCATCATGAGTCAACCTTCTCATTTCCACTAGGTGTTTGTGAGTGACACTGTCATTATCTAGACAACACACCAGGGAATTGGCCTTCAACTTGTCCCTAAATTTTGAAATAAACAAAGAATGGAAAAACAATGGGCTTGGAAAAATTTCATTGCAAATGAAGGTGGCACACACCTTCTACAAAGGAACCCATGAATGAGACACTAAAACCCCTTGTATGTCATGAACCCCATGCCCATTGAGTCTTGACCCTTAAACACTTCATCCACTTTACATGGATTAGAGAGGGATCTCTTTGAAACACTCCTTGACCTAGGGCAAGATCTACCCAATAGGACACCTCGTCAACCCTCCCATATCCAAGCTTGGAAAGTTGCATAATGTCTTTGAGAACTTAATTATTTGATAGGGTAATATTTGATGCATATGCTTAGGTGGCTCATTTATTGACTTGATTTAATTATCATGATATTTTGACTTTAGATCCTTGGAGGGCGTGCTTATTTGTCTTTGCAGGACCTAGTTTGTGGACAATTTCAGAGGAACAAGCCTAGCTTGGGATTCCATGGGGCTTGAATCCCATAGGTGGATGCCAAGGGCCTGCATGCCGGATGAGAGAGACATACCTTCGGAGGCCTCAAAGACATTGTGGAAAACATAACCTAACCCTCACATGCCAAACATTTTTCCTAGGAGAGGAAAAACATCACCTTTAGAGGCATGACAACACCTAGAAGGGCTAGGGTTTGGTGGTGAGCCTATAATTCATTGAAACAAGGACGTTTTTAGGAGGTTGAGGCTTTGACCATGAAAACAATGACTTGGATTCTTAACATGTGGATTTTGGAAGCCTAAATACACTCCTCCAACACCAACGACTTGCTTCTAGTGTCAAAACTTCCCCTAAAGGGGTGACATCACTTTGAATTAGGGTTTCTTTTTGTGTAAAAGTAAATTTTAAGTGAATTGTTTAATATTATTTTGTAAAAGGGGAAATATTAGCGTTGTTGACCCCTAGTCTTGCGGTTTACCCTAATATTATGTGGAAAAACTATTTTGGAGACATTTTGTATAAATAGAGATCATAAGATCTCATTTCGTAACATAACTCTCCCATTGTGAGAAGTATTATGTTGGAATTTTCGCTACTCTTGGTTATTTTGGTGTTTCTCTCTTGTGGAATGTATTTTGATGAATGTCTCTTGGTGAATGGATGAGGAGGAGTGATGCAGACCCCCTAAAAGGCTTTCTATCTTGACTCTTGGATGAATGTTGCATGGTAACTAGGGTTTGATATCTCATTTTCTTGGATTAGGTAAGGAAAAATATGCATATTCTATTTATTTCTTGATTATTTTGGTTATTGTTTGTGGAAACCATAGGGAGGGGTATGATAGATACACCCTCCATCATTGATTCATCTCTTTGTTAAAGTTTTAAGTCCTTTTTTTTTGCAAGGCTTTCTAGGAGGACTATGAGTGTGTATACCCTCCTAGATTTACCCTAAGTTTGGTTGGCATACCCTATGGAGTAAGAGGGTTTACAACCCTAGGGTTATTTTTGATATAAATTGTGATTTAAAGACCCCATCCACCCAATTTCACTTATCTGAATTTTCTTGCATTGGAGAAATACAATATTGCATTGAGAAACACTATTTCTTTCCGTATTAAATTTTTGCAACTTTGGTTTTTTTCCTTGTGCTTAGAGCACCTCTTAGCCACTAGGGTGTCCGCATCAAAGGGGTAGTTCTTAATTATGTTACAAAATTAAATATTCATCCATTATGTTGCATAAAACCTAATCTAAATGCTTCAATAACTCTCAAATCAATCGCTGAAAATTGCCCAAAGTTTGTACACTAACACTACTTGGTCTAGCGCACTTTTTGGCAAAGTTTGGAGGATTTTTAGTGGCTGATTTTCTTGCTGTAATAAGTTGATTGCTACATCCATAAGGATGATATATATTTATTCATAAGTGTTTACAACAACCTTATCTTTTCATGCTAGTATCTTGGTCTTTGAATCTTGAGTTTCACTAGTGTTTAGCTAGTCTATCTCTTGCATATTTCACTTGATTTCTAGCATTTGTTTAGCAGTTTATTGTGCCATCTCATTGCTGATATATATTGTTACTAACATATTCTATTAGGGACAACAAGCTTAAGTTTATTTTCCAATTGATTATATTGCATCATATACTTGGTTTTCTTGTGTCTCAGGAAGGTACTTCACTATTTGTAGGTCACTCAACACATTTGGCAACCCTTTGACCTTCCCAAGACTCTTTCCCAAGATCATCATATCATATAGAATTGAAATTTGGGGATAACCTCTTCATATTCATCATTTTCCATATCGTTCCCCCTAGGGTCACCTAGATTTCCCCCTTGAGGTGACTACTTCACCTCTAAAGTGATGGGGACACTTGCCTAAGGTGACAGTGGGTAGGTTCCCTCCTAGTTGTTGCCAGTTGGTGGTTGGGTCAGGATTTTCCCAACCTACAACTTGTGTGATAACAAACATCAACACCACCGATGGGTATAACAATCATTGGAATATTCATTACATATTCCCCCATAGTAAGATTGATCTTATGACATTTTCTTGAGAAATTCATAGTTCCTCCATTTGCAATCATTACTTGAAACTATGGCACTGGATATATAAAGCAATTGAGAGCTTTGGCTAATTTACAATGAATGAAATTATGAGTACTACTAGAATCAATTATCACTATAACCTTTTTGTTTTTGATATATCCTTCGATATTGAGGGTTTGAGGAGTGTTAATTCCATCCAATGCATGACATGATATGGTGGGAGTTATCTCTTCATAAGAAATCTCTTCTACATCTTCATCTTGAGATGGTTCTTGTTATATTATTGTTATACTTCCTCTTCACATTCTATGTAGAATAATTTCTTCTCACCACACTTATGTCCCTTATTGTACTTGCTGTCACAATCAAAGTATAATTTTTTTTGTTTTCTTTCCTCCAATTTTTAAGGTGTCAACCTTGTAGGTTGAGGTAGTTTAGAAGAAGAAACATTATTTTCTCGATATATTTTAGGGGTGTTCCTTATAGTAGCCATAGACAAACTTTTACTTTCAACATTTCTTGCCACCCTGAATGCATTCTCGAATGATTTGGGTTCCCAAAGGTGAACCTCATGTTGAATGTTATCCTTTAAAATTCCTATGAAGACATCAATCAGGTGCTCATTTGGAATATCCATTACCTTTATATTCAATCTTTGGAATTTCTAAATGTGCTCCACAACTAAACCCTTTTGCTTGAGATTTATCAATTGGATGAAGAATGTATTGCTCCTTGTCTCCTCATAGTGTGCTATCATTTCTTTCGTGAAATTTTTCCAAGTGACAAGTGATTTGTGAGAACAAAGCCATTGATACCACCCAAACTGATTAGGTTCTAAATATAATGACACAATTTGTACCTTTTGTGTATGTGGTACATCATGTAGATCAAAGAACTGCTCCATTTGGAGTATCCATGTGATTGGATCCTTGCCATCAAACTTCCTCATATCAATCTTAGGAAAGTGGTTGGTCTTCAACCCAAAGCTGGAGTTTCTCCAGTCTTGACTCATCTTCCTTGTGTCTTCATCATGAATTTCATGGGATACATTGTCACTTTCAAGTGGCCTCTCTATTA
>JZKD02S1271131.1:0-12145 GCA_000966675.3 Picea glauca
ATCTCATCATCAATATTATTAAACATATGCATAAAAACCCTAATACATCAGTCAATAGCTCAAAGACATTACAAAAACCTGCAATACAAGATTGGAGAAAAAGACAAGACGTCCTTTGGGCTAGTGTCCACAAGAAAAGGAAAGTTTCCAGGAAGATTTCATCCAAGCCATGTAAGTGAGGTGATGTGGCTAGGGGATGTCCAGACATGTGGGTGCAGTGAGGGCCAAGGTTGCATAATGTTATCTGTGGGTGCCTTTGTAGAAGGCAAGTTGTACCTGTCATGGATGCATTTTTTCCAAGCCCGTTCTTGCCTTTATTCTTTTTCTTGCTTTATTCTTTTTATTTTCTTTTTCTTCTTCCTTTTCTTTTTATTCAAGGGCTAACCAGAAGACACTGCCTTGGCATGGTGACCAGAGCTGACAGTGTTACCCACAAGTACTTTCACAAAGATGAGAAGGTTGGCTCGTGATGAGACCCCCTTTCCCTTGGCCATGCAACCAAAGGTCACCACCCTGGCGTGGTAACGAGATGGTGGCAATGTCATACTGTTAGGTACCCATGAACCTAATAGGCTGGCTCGTGATGAGACCCCCTATCCTATGACTAGGTCTTGTTTGTTATTTTCCGGATCCCTCTTATTTCTTGCTAAGAGGCCTTTTATTGCCTTCTCGGGGATCCTTGAGCGAAGCATCTCGAGGTTTCATTTCCAGGCTTTTGTCTTTTACCAGTTGCTTTTACCTTCTGGGCCTTTAGCCCCTTCTTCCCACGAGATAAGGTGCAATCCTACAAACAGGTTAACCCAATGCCCAGACAAAGGGAATGGGATAGATGAGCGGGAGATAAGATGAAACAGTGGTGCTATGATGGGAGCGGACGATGGCTTTTCAGAAATCCCCCCAGTGGCAAACCAAGATCTATGGGCACAGGCTTGCTAGGGCACCCTGTCAATTCCCCCAATCATGGTCAAGTGGGCAAATGTAAGATCCAAGCTGTTGTTAGAGATAAAAGGAATCAGATGCATATAGTTAAAGGTTTTAATGATCAAAAATGACACATACCATGATACCTGGACCAATTACCTCATGGAGCAA
Organism: Picea glauca; assembly: GCA_000966675.3. Lineage (NCBI taxonomy): Eukaryota > Viridiplantae > Streptophyta > Pinopsida > Pinales > Pinaceae > Picea > Picea glauca. Next base: position 1,093 of record JZKD02S1271131.1, read on the forward strand.
GAACCTCTTCTGATACAAGACCAAGCCGATGGTGATGGATGTTGTTGTTGCTGACAAGACAAAGCTGATGGAAGAAGAAAAGGATGGGCCCTTCAGGGCCATGCCCAATTCAATCCTGCTCTCGGTACTCCATGTCTAGGACCTATGGACCTCGAGACATGATCTCCTAGTTATCCCTAAAAAGTAGGGATAACACATCCAACAAGTTTTCTTCCTTTCAGAAAAGGTACAAGATCCCAAGTATCGTTCGCCATTAAGGAACGATATTCTTCATTCATTGTTGTGTCCCAATCTGGATGGCCAGAAGCTTCTGCAACAGTGTCTATATCATGAGTCTCTGAAACTTGAGCCAAAAGAGTGGAAGCTCCCTAGAACTGTGAACATGTATGATGTTGATCTCTAAGATCACCGACAAGATCACTACCTACTTCTCATGTTGAATGGACACATCTGGGATGCAATGGTACTGATCTAGGTTCATGTTCAATGGACTCATCGGGAGGAAGGTGAGCAGGCGAAGGTGGATTTTCATTCTCACTGTCATCATCTGAAGAAGAAACCAAAATAAGACAAAAGATGGCACAAACATTGAATTAGGCTCACAGGCCAAGATATTTTCATCAAATTTAACATCTCTTCTAATAATCTTGCAAGTCATTATAACTTTGGGTCATTATCAAATTGTGTCTATGCTTTGCACCTTTTGAGAAGAGACGTGACCTTGAAGGCTTTTGTACCCCATTCGAGGATGATGTCACCTTCTTGGAGCCTCTTACACCCACACGTGTGGCTTTTTAGGACGTTCTAATGTTTTAGCATTCTATCTTTATTTGGAGGCATTTTTGGGGGTCAACCTAAGACCCATCCACCTTGTATCATGGACTTTCATGTTTTAGGGGCTTCATAGAGAGATATAGCACTTGGTTTTCTCACATATATAGAGGGAGAGCTACCTTTTGTAAATCATAACACAACTTGTGGAGGATCATTACTACACTTGTCTTTTATCTTTCTCTTTCACTATGGATGACTTATGTGCCTTCTATTGGGGATGATCTTGTGGATGCTTTTCAAGTTTGATGGATGATTTCTTAGCTAAGGTTTCATGCTGAACATTGATTTATCTAGTAAGAGTTCTTCTTAAGTCTATGTTGGTTTATTTCTTGGATGTATTAAGTGGATATTTTATCAAAGTGGTGATATTGCATACTATCTTGCATTTTTCTTGAATAAATTGTCTTGAAACCCTAGGAAGGTATGTAGTGGACTACCTTCCCTTGTAATCATTTTGTTAAAGATTGCTAAAGGACATAAGGATATTTCTAGGGTTTGTAGTGGACTACACTAGTTCTATTCTTGTAGATTAAAGTTCTAGGGTTTGTAGTGGACTACACTAGTTCTATTCTTGTAGGTTAAAGTTCTAGGGTTTGTAGTGGACTACACTAGTTCTATTCTTGTAGGTTAAAGTTCTAGGGTTTGTAGTGGACTACCTTAGGGTTTTACCAAAGATCMATCTTGATCTCTTTGCTAAAGGTTGTTGGAAGCCATAGGACAACCTCTTAGGGTTTGTAGTGACCTTRATTTTCCCTCCTAAAGGATTAATATCTAGGGTTTGTAGTGGACAACCCTAGGGTTTAGTTCTTAGGCCTTTCTTTTGCCTTTGCTCTCCAAGAAAGTGCATCATTTGACTCCATATGCCTAAGAAAACTAGACATCATTAATTTTTCTCCCTTGCAAGTGACTTTAAACCCTAATATCCCTTTCCATTAAAGGTTAGATTAGGACTTAACCACAATTTCCAACCATTTTCTAGCCTAACGTCTAGGGTTGTTGGCATCTTTCACCTTGGAACATACCTTGATATCATCTATCGCAATGGTGTTGTAATTTTCAGCTTACTAGGGTTTGACGTCTTGGATGTTTTGAGCTCTTTTCATGCCATTTACATTTCAGCAAGCATTTGTTATCTAAAACCCTAGTTTTAGCTTGCATTTTCAGCGCTCTTTCATTGCATGATCACTTGTTCTAAGGACTGTTATATTTCTGCTGTTGTAATTTGTCATATTTCTGAAGTAATTTGTGAATACAAGTTTTATAACAGCTTTAGCTTTCTTCTTGATTTGTAGTGCTTGGAGCAGATATTTAACTTGTTTTGACTTGCTAATATCATTTACTGCCCTAGATACTTCATACTTGCAAATCTGAAAGCTATTTCATTAAACCACCTTAACTTGCTTTGACAACCTTGACCTAACTGGTGGTATGATTGAGTGACCAATATAGGAGGCTATAGACTTGACTTGTCTTGCTATAGGATTCCTTGAGGTTGCTAGGGAAGCCTCCCTTGTGTTGGATTTCATCCTTCTCTAAAATGAGGGAAGTAAATGCTAAGGTGACAGTGGCAAGTACTTCCAAAAGTTACACTTGTCTTGCACCTTGTGATAGGCTTTGCACAAGGGTGTTAGATCTTGTGATAATAGTCACAATGTGGCAATTTTTACAAAAAAAGGCAATTTTTCTTGGCAATTATTTGTTTATGGGTTCACATCGTGATGTTGGCGATAAATCACCGATGTTTTCAACTATGGTCCCCCACTATGGCTAAAACAAAGGGACCACTTCCCGAGCCGTTCCATGTACAAAGGGAATGTCTCAAGGATATCTCGTCCTAGGGAAAATTGACACGTCCCTTGATCCTCACAGGGGATACGAGACGACCATTCATGTCCTACAGAGGTTAAAAAAGGTTTTTTACATTTTTTTCTTTATGAGAGGGCTGTTAATCAGCCCTCCAAAATGGTAATGCTTGAGAATTAAACCATCTAATGGATTGCTGGGTAGGCAAATCTTCCTTTCTAACATCAATCTGTCCTATACAACATAGAAGGGCACCAAATCAAACTACTGCTATACAAAATCAGACCCATGTAACTTTGGATCAGTCTGTTGTAACTTAAATCAGCCCTCGGAAGTGCAAAACCAGACCCCTTCAACACAGAACCAGAACAATACCAACAAAATCAGGCCCCTAAAACTCAAAATTAGACCTTTCTAGTGTAAAATCAGAACCCTGCAACTCAAAATCAGGCCTCTGTACTGTGACATCAGACCCTTGCAGCTTCAAACCAGACTCCTGCAATATTTCTAGGCAGAAACAGGTCTGTGCATCTCAAATAAGAATTGTGTTTACTTGTCACTGAATTATTCCATTAATAATAAAATCACTCATTTTTATCATTTATCTACTCTTTCATATTCCGAGCGAAAGGGAAGGCAGTGGGGGCATATCCTATGTCATGTACCCTGCTGTCCCCTGATAGTTGGGTAGGTCTCTCAAATTGTCCCAGGAACTTCTCCCCCATCCCACCACCCCTCCTTTCCTGGACCTTGGCGAAAAAAAGAGTAGAAAATAATATTTAGAATGTGCTAACCAGGATACCCATATTATTTTAACATTGTAAAGAGCCAAAATATTTAATAAAAGAATCCAATCCTCCATACAGAACATGATGGTTCATCAAACAAGCATTTTTGCAGAACAAGATTTCAATCCAAAGTCAACATATGCATGCAAATAAGCCTTTCTATTTGATGTTTCACATAATGACTAACCTGAAAAATAGCTTTTGGCAATTGTGGATGCAGAAGCAAAATGTGGCGAGCCTGCTGTTGATTTTGTTGAGCTAGGGCCTGCACTCAGAATGTTTGATGGAAACAATGGTGATGAATACTTTCACTAGATGCATAGGTGATTAATACTTTCACTAGATGCATAGAAGGAGGGCCCTGAACTAACCTTAATAAATAATACATTACCTTCATCTCATTCAGGAATTCATAGAGTTGGTTCCTCGACATGCCAGCTAAATGAAGGGTGAGAGGATCATTGCCTCCAACATTAGTTTGACCTTGGATGGCACTCTGATTCTGATCCATCACAGATGTCTGTGGCTCTCCCAGAGCTCCTGCCATGACAGATGCTGCAGCTGCTGCCACTGCAAGGCCTATAGGCTGATTCAAAGACGGATCTCCAGAGATTGCAGGGCCAATGGATGATTTCTGACTATCTGTAGAAAAATATTTATACTATTTAGTAGGTTTCAACATGTCTGAAAAACAAACTGAAGAAAACATAAGCATTAAGTAGCATGGGAAAAATGGAACAAAGGTAAGCACTCAAGAAATCTAGTAGCATGATCTTCTTTGGGTAAGTATAAAAAACATATAATACGAACCAAAATTTGAGGCCAGACCAGGTCCACCTCGACCCTACAGCAGCAGATAGAATAATTAGTATTGTAAAACTCTTTAATAATTTTTTGGTAAGAATAGACATGAAGTTAAATAACATCCTCGTGCTAACCCTTTCCCAGACACAAACTTGCAAGAGTAAAAATTTACACTAATGAGCAGCAGTGTGATGCATTTTAGTTTAGGAAAATAGCATGACATATTTTGAACAAAATAACAAAAGAACTCACACTTTTCCATATCAAGAAAAAGTAATTGATCATAACTATACTTGTAAGATGACTGTCAAAAATAAAAGCCAGTGATGCCAGAGAGAGAGAGAGAGAGAGAGAGAGAGAGAGTTACACTGTGGAATGGTCTCTCATCACCCTGCAACATAATTTTATATCTAATTATAAAAAGAGAAACTAGCATACAAGTACAAATGCATCATACTACAATTCTGTTGCCAAATCAGTGATGCACCTATCATACACCAAGTGAGGGGATAAAGCATGCTCAATGCCAAACCTCCTGTGCAGCAAAAGTCTCATATGGTCAGCAACATTTGATGTTCAATACCGTGATCCATGCACCAAAAGACACATGGTCACAAATCACTCCATTATGCCTCCACCAACTTGGATCCACTCATTCATATCAAAAATAAATAATTTTATAATAGACATTTCCATTGCAAGTGTATATGTCACAATACAAGGTAACATACACAGATATATTTCCGGTGTCACTCCCATTAGGGATTATTACATCCCAAACAGTGCTACAATAGATGTAAAGTGTTATATTTTATCCAAGTGGCCATCCAAAATTGTTTCAAAAACAGTCCCCATACTAAAGGTTTTTGGGTTATCATTTTCTGATGCATTTTTTGGGGCCTTCCCAAGCGTTTTGGAGGGCGGTTAGCACAAAGACCAGGGACTCATCTCTGTTTACTAATGGTTTTTCGAGCAAGCTAAAGAAGACCCAAAATAGAGCACCGAGCAAAAAGTTATCATGTTGGCAAGGCTCTCCCTTTTCAGGTCATCTCAAATTTGTCCAACTCAGCATTCCTACTCATCCCCAATCATGCTAGGGTTAGGGTTCTTGCATTTTAGGGTTTTTGATTTTGTTTTCTTGGCATCATTATAAAATCCAGTTTCAGCCTCTTGTTATGGGCTTTTTGCAAATTAGTGTAACTGTCACATCTATTCTCAGAGCTAAGCTACCACCATTCTAGCCACTTTGTATTGTTATGTACAATGCAGTGTTTTTCACCATTTGATTCAATAATAGAATTTGGTTTTCACTGTAAAACTCTACTTTCAGTACTGTACTTGTGTTCTTCTACAATATTGTGTTCTTTCATTTCATTCTCAATACAATATGGATCAATGGTATTAGAGTAGTCTACCTTTTGTGGTTTTTCAGTGCATGCCCCCAATAAGGTCAAGGTACAACACATTGGGCCTCAAACTAACCATGCTTGATGAAGACATCCCTTGCCAACCCAAGCAGCCTCTCAAGGAGGAGGATGTAAAGAAAGATGGAGAGGGAAATCCTATCAAGATGTTGCTCCAAGAGCCCATGAGCAACAAGGAGCAAGATGATGGACAATCTTGCCCAAATCCTTCTACAACTCCCAACAGGGATGAATGGACCTTCAATGCAGTCATTTTTTAGGAATGACACTCGTCAAGGTACAAGTTAATTTGATATCCACTATTTGAAGGCCAGATAGACACAGAAGCTTAGGAGTGATGGTTAAATTACTAGAGGGTAATTTCTCTATTCAAAACTTTTCCAACAGTGAGAAAATTACTTTTGCACTCCTAAAGGCCCTTTTGCATATCAAAGATTGGCGAGATACTTATTGTGTGCACCATGTCAGAGATTCTAAGTTGTATGCGACAAAACCCAGTTTAGGGGAATTTGTCAACACCCTTAACGAGAAGTATTTCCCTGTTGGAAAGTATAAAGACTAGTATATGAAATGGACCGTCCTGTGCCAAGGTAAAGATAAGACAATGCCAAAGTACATTGATGCCTTGCATGCCCTCTATACAATACAAGGTATTTAAGACTCTTAGAGGCGCTTGGTTCTAAAATATAGCAACAACTTAGACAGATACATCCAAATAGAAATGGAGTTTTTGGACATCTGTTCACTAGGAGCCACTTAACATTATGTTGTCCAATTGAGAAAAAACTTCAACATAAGGGTAAGAAAGAGTTTGGGGTCGAAAATCAACAACAACACAATAAGTGTAAAGGAAGCCCTAACTCTCGAGAACAAAGAACAAAGTAAAGTCAGCCAATCAAAACCACATGCAAAGAAGAAGAACAGGAAGGCAAAGAAGATATGTAAAAGTGGTGTGACCACCACCAAAGTCCTTGGCACAACAATGATGACTGTTGCACCAAGCAGACATTATTGGCCAAGATAAAATCCTTAGACTTTGATTCAACCTTGATGCCAAAAGATTCCACAAATAGGGGAAACATGATAATCAATGTGGAACCCATTATTACTATCACCAACACCAAAGTCCAACCAGAGGAGCCAAAGGAAGGTGAGCACCTCTTCCACTCATAGATTTGGGCAAATGGAACACCACTACATTTCATTGTTGACAACGACAAGCAATAGACCTGATCTCAATTGAGGTCATTAAGTAGATTACACTACCAATGACACTGCACCCCTAGCCATACACTATTGGTTCATTGTGCAAGGGATGAGACATCCATGTCAATCAACAATGTCACTAACAATATGGCATCAAGCACTTCAAAGATGAGGTTCTATGTGATCTTTCCCTTCTTGAAGTTTGTGATGTTCTTTTAGTACAACCATATATGTGGAAGAGTCCTGCAATTTACCAGTCTAGACTCAATAGTGTCATTGTCATCTTAGGAGATCAACTCCATAGGATACTAAAAGTATCCCCGACTACCACAGTTTATCTAATCATTGTTAAATAGTGCAAAAAGAACTCTCAGACTAAGAAATTAGTCCTCTTCATGGTCCGAAAAAGAGCAAAGAAAATCACCATGACTACGAAGGCCTTTGCAAGGGGTCCCTCTATGTAGCAAAGACAAGGCAATCAATTGGTGGAAGAATAAAGAGACATCTTCACCCCACCTATAAGAGTACCTTTGCACTGTTAAGTAAAGCATGCAATTGATTTGAGACGAGGTGCCCCTCTACTCAAGGGCTCTGTATCCAGACACTCTCTTCTAGAGAACGTGGAGATCAAAATGTCAAATTCAAGAGTTGATAAAGAAATGCCACATTCAACCATGCTCCTCACCTTTGCAAGAGACCTACTATGTGTTAACAGATAGAGCACAAGCAAGACAAGACAAGAACTAGTGGAAAATACTTTATGTCATTCTATTCCACATTGCATTGATCTCATGATATGAATTTATAATACATGGATTGGACCACTTCTAGATCTAGATCTCATTGACAACTCATAAAATGATCATGAAAACACTACATCAATAGATAAGGATTACAACTCATAAGTAGGTGGTCTCAGAATTTGTGATTGTCTAAGGACTCACAGTCTAACACTTCCCCCCTCAATCAGAAGTCTGAATAATAGTACCAATAAGGAAACAATAACCGGTAGCATCTTCAGTTTGAAACTTCTAAATTGAGCTTCAATGAAGATACACCGGAAAAACCACCAATATCTGGATTTTGAATAGTTCATCTAGAAGTGAACAACTACCATGTCTGAACATTCCCATTATGTTGATTAGCATCCCAATAGTTGATTGATTTGAGGAGACTAGTTGCTATGCTAGAATTCCCAAATGTTGATTGATTTTTATGGTTGATAGGACTTCGAATCTTGAAGCCTGACTATCATCATTAATATCTGATATTCCCCCCGGTTAGGTGCAAGGTGAGAAGTTTGTTGAAGTTGGTAGAAGGGATCCAAGCTTGAGCTTTGGATTCTTTTGTTCTTCAATGATTCATGGTTGAAGGGATCTAGGCTTGAGCTTTGGATTCTTTTGTTCTTCAATGATTCATGATTGAAGAGATCCAAGCTTAAGCTTTGGATTCTTTATGTGGTGGTTTTGGATGATCACTAACCATCTTCCATTGATACTTGAGCAATGTGGTGGTTTTCAATGATCACTAACCAATTTGATTTGAATAATGTGGTGGTTTTGGTTTACCACTAACCAGGCTCACTCCCCCCTGAAGGTATAAGAGAGTATCCTTTTCATCAATGTGCTCCCCCCTTTGAGGCATGGAGATTACCATCTTTGATTCATGTTTTAATTTCAGAAAACATATAGAATTGGACCCGAATCATGCCCAAAATCATATGGAATAGTTGTTTGAAATCTTTTTGCTTTTCTCATTTTTCCATGCAAGTTGTGGCTTTACCTCTGTCTTGACTAGACGGTAAGACTTATGTAGCTTGTTTACTTGTTGATTCCATCTCCATGAATTTATCCATCCATAATAAAATGTTTTCTTAATCTTCTTCTTCTTTCGACACTTTCAGAGAGGTGATTTGTCTTTCCACAATGAAGACAAGGATACAAATCAAAACAGTTATTCTCCATATGACCAACTCTGTAACAATGTTGGCACTTATTATCAATATTCTTCATTTCTTCAAGAAATCATGCACTCACAAACTGAACTAGTTTGGAGAAATTTGGGATATGAAAGTCGTTGCCTTTGTCGTATCCCAAGCCATGTCGTTCTTTATTGAACAACAATTATTCCCAAGGTATGACAACCATCCTGGAAAGATCATTTTGTGAATCTTGACTTTGTTCTTTTGTATCTTGGAATTTACTTTTGCTACTGTTGTTGTTGTTATTATGTGCTTCTTCTCGGGACTCATCTTTGATAAATATTTCCTCCACCAATTGAATGGAAGATTCCATATCTTTTGGTTCTTTTGTATCAACCATCGAGTCTTTTGTATCACAATTAGCATATCAAGCATTTGTATTATGCCTTGCATGTCACAAGACACATCAACATTTTGCATGATCTCATTTGTATCACATGTTGCATCAAACTTTTGGATAAGCTCCTTTGTATCACATATTACATCAATCTTCTTTATTAGATCCTCTGTGTCACAACTTGCATCAACCTTTTCTATGAGGTTATTTGCTGCAAATGTTGCATCAATCATGTCATCAATTTGATTCTACCTTTCTCTTAGTTTTATTTGAAGTGCATCAATCAATTGATTCTTCATGCCTATTAGATTTTGAAGATAAATAAGCCAATTTGATTTTGAAGATAAATAAGCAAACGTTTTCAAAATCAAGAAAGGATCCTTTGAAACATGTTCAAATGCTTCAATTATTAAAATGACACTTACCACGACACCGAACTTGTTACCTCATGGAGCAAGACTTGTTGTCCTCTATGGGCCAAGCTGGTGTAATGGATGTTGTTGCTGTAAAGGAAGGAGAAACAGGGAGCATCAATTGCCGAAGAAAAGGAACCTACAAAAGAAGACTAAGCAGGATGGAAGAGACTTCTTCTTCTAAAGGTAACAAAACTCTTCTTATTTCTTGTACATATCTTGTTTGCATCGTCTCTGTACATATCTTATATATCTATCTCTTGGAAGATAATGTGTTCCAAGAAGAACTATACCTATGGAAGAACAACAACATAAGAATGGATATCATTAGATAATACACATGAAAGGATGAAATACAAATCATGTGGAAGCTATTACAAGATAAGCCGACTCATTCATGAAGCGACTTAGAAGAAGCAAAGACAGAAAGAAGTCGCCAATCGAGAGGAAATTGGAAGAAGGCTTATGACATTTTGTAGAAGACAACAAGACGAAAGCGTGGACTCTGTTAGACAAGAGAGCCAATTATATATTGCAAAAGACAATAAGGATGCAGATGGAAACGTGGACTCTGTTAGACGGAGGGAGCCGATTATATGTACTCATACATGAAGCAAGGATTAGAAGGGAGCCAATCCTATGATCCATTGAAGATGATGAAGTATATATCCATGATAGCATCCATGAAAGATAGTACGTATTCTTCAAAGAGAACCCTTAAAGTATCCCTGGTTGTCCATCCACATCCGTGATCCTATGATGGAATCTTTAGGGCATGGAATGTATAAGAAACTCCATGGACCCAAGAATCTAAAGAAAAACACGAAAGAAGAACATGAAGACTCCAAGAAAGAAAGAGAAGCCAGAACAACCAGTCATTGTATCGAGAATCACAAGATTACCAGCCTGATATGAACTCACTAAAAGCAATCAAGTAGAGGAACTGAAAGTTGTGATGAAGAACAGTGTATAGAAGACTTATGAATGAAAGCATTGCGAGATCTAGAACTAGAGGTTCTCCCAGATGGAGGGAGAAGACTATGATGATTACCTGTTCCAGTATACCAGACATATCTCTACATGAGTCATTATATCATCCGCAACATCCATGAGTTGGAGTTCTACATCAGATGAATGTAAAGATTGTTCTCTAGAGCAATTGAATAAAGAGTGTATGAAGAGCAATCTCAAGACTTTGAGGCATACCAGAAAGAAACCCTTGTATGCAAATAGAAGAAGATAACTTGGTGGAGAGCCTCCAGTGCACAGCAGAAGCGTGGTGAAGATTTCCTATAACATCAAGATGAGTACTCCGTAGATCAGATCTCATGATGACAGACGAAGTGCTACATGGATATGTTCCATTTTTCCAACAATGATATACTCTATTGTTCAGAGCTACATGAAGCCTTCACAGAAAATCAGTGTTCCAGACTAAAGTACATTTGAAATCAAGCATTACA
>JZKD02S1271153.1:27119-54341 GCA_000966675.3 Picea glauca
TTGCAGAGGCTCCTGTTGTTCTAAATTTATGTATAATCTTAATCAGTTCAGGGATAGCTTGTGAATCGGATAATGTTGTTCTTTGTTATAGGTTTCTAGTTTACATTGCTAGAATTTATGCTTTCTTTGAGAGTTATCTTTTTCTAACGAGTTGGATGTTTTATATCTGTACTGAGATGTTGTTGCTATTTATGGTTTTCTGTAGACTTTTAATGGACATTCTTTTGGATCTTGAGGCTTTAGTTTTAAATATTTCTTGACATGCTTTCACGCTAGTAATGTTTTCTTTCAGTGGATGTCCTTTTGAACTATGAGGCTTGTCGCTTCCAGCTTTAATTAAAAATTAACATCATTCCATCTAAACTACCGCCATATATTGCACCCTAGATTCTAGAAGATATACTCCTGCATGTATTGTCTCAGGACTTTCTTTTTAAGTAATTCGTTTTGCAGGAAAATATCTCTTGAACTTAGGATGGAGGCTATTTTATCCTTCCTCACTTTGTACTTATGCCCGATGAATGTCTTTTCATACGACAGTTGGTTTTGGAATTGCAAGAAGATGGAACTGTTGGTACAATAGACGATCCTCCAGTTATTCTAGCTAGCATGCCTCGACAATTTCTTCAACAGGTGTGCTCAATATTCATTTGGTACCTATCGGCTAGGTGTTTTGAAAATTCATAATAATATTTATAGTTAGAGATTTTAGCTATAAGATGTATTCTTAATCAGTGATATTGTAGTAGTAATTAGTAATTACTAATAACAATCAAATAAATGTTAATGTATCAATATTATGCATATGCAACATAAGATATGAGGAACTCCACGGACAAGGTATTGAGAAAAGATTCTCCAAACAGATATTCCACATCACCGTGATAGCTAACTTTGCATTTGGAAGAAATGTCTCCTTTATAATAATGATCTTTACTGTTGGAAATATACCTCAAAATTTTCAGTTGCATTTCATAATTATATTCTGGTTTAGGAAGGACATTCATTGAGGTAGAAAAATTTATAAAAACTTTTTGTTGTCAGGTGTGATTTATACCTCAAAATTTTCAGTTGCATTTCATAATTATATTCTGGTTTAGGAAGGGCATTCATTGAGCTAGAAAAATTTATAAAAACTTTTTGTTGTCAGGTGTGATTTATAAGAACTGTTTTTTATCATGAAAAGACCATTTAAAACATGTAGCTCTACCACATAGAAAACCTTAGGTTGTTTGTTAGGCAGTACCAGTCTCCAGTATGATGGTCCCTCATATCCTTATTTTGTTCAGAATGAGAAGCATTTGAAACCGGGGAGCCTCTTGCGGTTTGCTGTTGGTGATCAGGGCTTGCGTATTATTGATGGAAAACCTATAGTGGCTGATGTGCATTTCCAGGGTGCTGTGACCCGTGCTCGTGCTTTTGCAGATAGCTGCTCAAAGGTATGTACTGGAAAAGGCTCTAAAAATGGTCTCTTATAAACTCCCAAAATGTGATGTATTCTTGTGGATGATGACATGAATGATTGCTTTGGTGTTATGATACAGATACTTTTTCAGTACGCGGCTAGGCATTCTCCTTTGACATTTGAAGATTTATTGTCATCAGCTGATTTGGATGATGAGGAAAGTGATGCAATTATGGAGGGCTGAATGGTGATGGCCATCTTAATGTCATTATGTTTATTTAATTCATCCAGGAAGGAAGATACTACTATGACAGGTTGAGTGGGAATGGTTAGCTTAATTCAGAATTCCTATTTAATTCCCTCTGAGGAGAAGGGTGAATATTGTTATGGCAGGCTGAGCGTGGAATGGTCATGCTAGTGTATTTGTTCCTCTAAATATGTTCACTAGTTTTTAATTTATATATTCTGTACTCTAAGCAAACTAACTTACATTATGCCTTGAGGAGATCCAGTGCAGCATTTATGCATCTCTAGTTGTGGCATAACTTGTACCATGGTGCTACACGCTAAACACGCCCTTCTATCATCTGTCACAATGAGTTTCAAAATATAGATGAACATTGGTATTTGGAGAATAGAATGTTGGAAGTTTCTACATTCAATGTTCTGAGCATATCTGTGTATCTCCAGATTAATGTCCGAGTCATGTTATTTGCTAATCATGTCAACTTATTTTCGGATTTGTAGATCATTAGAAATAATGGATGTTGGCAAAATGGCCAATGAGTTAACTTTGCTTCTAAACCACCCTCAAAATTAGTATTTCTAAAGGCTTTCTAAGCCAAAAGCTGATTTTAACACAGGATGAGCTTATTATGATACTTTAAATGCAGTATAAGTAAGGACAGATCTATACAGCCTTCAATGTTAGAGAATTCAAGTGCAAACATAGTGGTAGAGAGTCAACATAACTGCAATAATATATTGAAAATTTATTCAAAATCGAGTCTCACATAGTACAATGTGTAATTGGCATATTTATATAGTAACTATGGAAGATGAAAAGACTCAAAAGTGAAAGTGATTTCACTAATGCAATTGGCCTCAATGTAATTGACCAGCAAGATGTAACTGATCAATATATGCAGTTACTGAATATAACACTACCGTTACAACACTAACCTCCAAACTTGAACTTGTTCATATGTTGATGTTTCTACGACTTTACAACTCACAATTTGGATCCACAACATTTCAACATTTGTATTTTGGCCAACTTGATCATGTTTTGAAGCTCAAAGCTTGTCTTTTCCTAACACTCCACCTTAGATGAGAGCTTCAAACTGAATGTTTAGCATATGGACTTTGCTCTTTGTACCCACATATTGGGGTGACTTGGGTTTTCACATCTCGGCATTAGCCATGCATGAAACCTACCTTAGGAGGACATGACGGACTCCTATACATCTAATTGGTGAGATCACATGCATTGAACTCATCTCTTTCGAGTGCCCCTTTCATGGTCCCAGTGGATGATTATGGCCCGCCATTTGATTCTAGCCCCATGAAAGGCTCCCCTAGCTTAACCTTGGGTGTATTTTAATTTTGGCCATTTGACTGATCACGGTAAACCACTTTCCTACCTTGTTTAGGAGTTTTTAAAACCAACTTGTGTCCATGCATCGAACGACACCCATGTTTGTTAGAACAACCCCTTTTGGGTCCACATGCTCTCTCTAAACTCATGGGACACACTTATTTATGTGCTTACATGGTCAATCTTTCCTCAAGAGGGTGGTTTGAGTGTCTTGCAAACCATTTCTTAACTTGTTCATACCATGTTTTGTGGCTTGTTTCCATATCACTGTTGTGAGAAGATCCCCTTTCTTGATTTTTCCTATAGTTTCCTCCTAATTTCTATGGTTGGATAATTATGTTGGAACAAGAGTACAACTTCCCCCTTTTGTTCAACAATTAGTTATGTCGTTCTAATTTTTCCAAGCCTATATATTGGTCATACCTCTCGTTTTCGGTCTGGAATTCTCTTTACCTAGATGCTTTTAGATTTGAGTTCTTGGCTCTCTTGTACACTATCTTGATGATCTTGGATTTAGTTGGGCACTCTCCTTGTTGATGCATTAGCGTCAGATAGGTACTTCCACATAGGTTCTGTGTTTAGCATGTGGAAGTTGTCCTTGTAACCTCTCATAGAACCTTAGGAAGTTCACTTTATGTGTAATTATTAAAGTGAATGATTTTTTAATTAATGTGAGATTAATTAAGTTAAATGCCTAAGTTCGGTGGTATTAGTAACTTAAGTGAAGAGTTGATTAATTCCTAGATGTTAGATCTAAAGTGAACGTGCGATTAGATCTCAATCGTTGATCACTTTATGAGATTTAAGGTTTACTCATTGCGTCGAGAGTCGTTCTATAGCCCAATGTCCGAGAGAAGTTGTCACAACCTACTCCATTATCAATGAGCCCACCCAGACATACAGACAAAACCTACTCCATTATCAATTACTTCGTCTTTGGTCTGGTCGGGTCAGTCCCATCACATGCTTCATCCCCGCATATGAAACGCCTTGGCCAAATGCCCTTATGCTTCGACCGATAACTCCACTCCTCTATGCTACGACGGGAAATCACTAATAGTAGGAACAAACTCACACATGCATTAATAAAACGTCTATGTGACTGACGCTGTGAAATAAGGAAGGTGGAATAGATGAAAGAAAGGCGACACTCTCTCTTAACCGATAGAGAGAGATCATTTCTCTTTAGGCAGGGTGAGGAAGAATTGCTCGTTCGACAGAGGTTATTTATTGCTCACCCATAAAGGTGAGGAGAAACTGCTCACCAATTCAGTGGGGTGAGGAGATGGCTCACCTGACAACGGAAGGTGAGGAGGTCATGATGATCTGCATGTTTCCATACTATGACACTAGGGCTACCGTCATATAGGTTTATTAGATCAGCTCAAAGGAGTGGTTCACGACTCAAGATCATTTCATCATTTCTCTGAGACAAGATCAGGTCTTGAGTTGGCAGAGGGCTAGAGATTTTCTCTTGAGTTGACGATTCGATTCCCAAATATGAAATCACCCCTTTCTTATGTGTTGGATGTTGCAAAACTTTAGTGAGAGGCATGGGAATATCAAGCTTACCGATTTCGTGCTTTAAGTTGAAGAAGATGCATTCAATCATTGAGTTCTTATGACCTTAAAACTTTGAGGCCTTTGTTTTGAGACAACTTTCCTTTGTGTGAGTGCTTTGGATGGTGCAAATATATTGATATCCTTTATGATGGGATCTAGGGGTCGTTCATACTTAGCAACTTTATAATGATCTGATGTGACCATAGACTATTCATTGTTATGCTTATCTCATGGTTCTGGTGTTTCCTTTTTCCGCAACTATCTTTGTATTAATCTACATTAATATCCCCCTTATACCCTTGCATTGATGTTACTTGGCACTGATCGTAGCAGGGAAAAATCAATTTGAATTGGTTCATCCTCCTATTATATAGTTACATTGCTCTCCTTTGATGTTTTTCCCACCTCACCTCTCATGGAGGAACTCCTAATCTCACTCGATGAGTTGGTACCCATTCATTGTTGGGCCCTAGGATGATGAGTTAGCATATTGAGTTGCATGGGGAGATCATTTTCATTTGAACTCTTAGGTCCATAGTATTCCCTCTTGCACACCAGGGGGTGGTGGATCCAATTAGCATGTGGTTTCTAAGGTTGAGGGGCCTACATATCCTCTATTCTGGTTTCTCTCTGAAGTATGACATGAGGTCTTTTGCAGGGAACTTGACTTGAAAGTAACTAATTACGGGATGGAGGGGTGGGGCCTGCAAAGGAATGCACTACTTGATTCTGCTTGATTCTGCTCGACTC
The DNA here is from genome assembly GCA_000966675.3 of Picea glauca. Classification (NCBI taxonomy): domain Eukaryota; kingdom Viridiplantae; phylum Streptophyta; class Pinopsida; order Pinales; family Pinaceae; genus Picea; species Picea glauca. Next base: position 32,435 of record JZKD02S1271153.1, read on the forward strand.
TGCTAAGATCATTCTCCATGACCTTAAGGAGTCTTGTTACTTCCTCCAAGGTGTTCGGGTTTGTTTTGGATACTGATGCCCGTGGCTCCCTTCCTTCCCCCTTCTCATTCAATCCTCAGGGCTCGGGAGAAACCACCTAGTTCTGAAAGGAATATCGACCATTATTATGTTACTCTCAAGGTCTTCTGCATCATTGAAGAGAGTTTCCAAGTCTGGAGGTCTTTTTCGCTTAGGCGCAAAGAGAATTCAGCCTCAAATGAGGAGGCTTAAGCTATCATGGCAGTAGGTTCAGATGGGTTTACTACCTCAAGAATCTAGTGGTAGAACTTGCAGAAGTGAGTGGTAAACTCCGTGACAGATTCACCGTGTACCTTTTTAAGGGAATTGACCTCCATGAGATATTGCTTGTTATCTTTTCTGAGTCCACATTTATTCAATAATTTTTCATGGAAATTCACCCAATGAAGGATAGAACCATTTGGTCAATTTTAGAATCATATTCGTAAATGACCTAAATAACCCCTTACGAGAAAGAGGAGACCAAGAGGAACCTATTGTGAGGACTGGAAAAAGTCACTGACTGGAAAAGAATAGTCTTTCATTGGGTAATGTCCGATGGATCTCTACTAATCTTATTATATTGAGAAAAGGAGATTGAGAAGAAGCGCAATCCGTTACCCAGATGCACCATGGTAGGCAGTTTAGAGTAGTTACCACCCCAACACTGGAAAATGCTTCATTCGAGCGCAGATACTTCAGATTGGGACCCGGGTCTAACCACTATAGTTCCTCGCGTATTATTAAGTAATTGAGAAAGTGCCTCTAAATTACTCATCGGGAGGAAGGGGGTTGGCCTACCGGAGCTGCGAGGATGGAAAGATCCACATTCAAAATTCAAGGTCACTGAGGGGAGAGAAAACGCCTGCCTGCGCTTACCCCACTTGCAGTAAGTCACACAACGACCTACCTATATATGCTGGTGCCCCCAGAAGGATTCCCACGACCACCGACTCTTCTGAATGATTCCACGACAACTGCTTTGGAGGGTGGCTTGAAATCCACTGGGAGGGTTCAAATGAGTGAGAAGGGTTGGGCGGGTTCAAATGAGTGAGAAAGGAGGGATAACCAGCTCTCTTTGAGGGGAAGAAATAAAAGGCCTTCCAGCCCCAGCATAACTGACTCACCTTTACCTTCCTTAGCCAACCATCAGCCAGAAGGAATAACTTCTTGAACACCTACAGTCAAGGAAGAACCATAGACATCAGAGCAACGCACGAGAGAGGGAGGGGAGATGGATGTCGGTTTAGCCCTCTCCCTATATATTTAGTGGATAGGACTCTCCCTATCGTACGTACCTCTCCCGTTCGTCCAGCTGTAGTCAGTTGAGAATTACCGGGGCACAATAAAGAAGGTCTCTCCCTTCTCTAGCGAGTGCACATGAACAACTAACTAACTTGCTTGCTAAGTCGAGCGGGCGGGTGCATGCGCTCCATAGTCGAGTGCATAATAACAACATAATGGGAACAACGCACTGGGAATGAAGCTAACTAACATGGTGCTAACTGGGAAAGCGGAATGGGAACAACGGTGCTTGACTTGCTAACTAGGAAGGAATGGTACTGGAATGGGAGAGAGCCGAAGGAATGGGAAGAACTAGAGCGGAATGGGAACAACAAACTAACTAGGAATGGGAATGGATATGGTAGCATAAATGACGAGCAATAAAATGATAGACGTCAAACTCGAGCGCATAAATGACATGCATGACCTTTCGGGAGTAATAATATGGGGGTGGGATGGATGAAGGCATATGCAAACTAATTGACTAACTGACATACATCCAAACCTTTGGGTAAAGGTATGTATAGAGTAGTCACCAACCCTGACATACATTGGCTCGAGCTGTCTTCTACACAAGGAAGAAGAGAAATGAATGAGGCCAGATACATCCACACCCATCACCTTATTTCAAATCCACACCACCAACCCCCCCTCTCATTTGTATGTCGATCTATTATGTATGATATAACGTAATTGAATATCAGGGAAAGTAGAACGTAATTAAATATCGATCAGGAAAAGCATTCTTGGATGGATTCATTTGTTTTTTCCTTCGTACGGGGATTATATTACATATCTACGTAATATGATGGGATGATTCGATCAAGAACCGGTCACCAGCTCACGAACGTCTTACATACTCTAACACCGACTAACGACCACCGCCCAACGTATTCTAAGTTCGATCGAGCCTGCTAACGATAGAGAGTATGTAACCGTCGGTACGCAACATGATGAATTCCACCCATATCGATAAGAATGTAGCCATTCTACATCCTCCGCATGCATCCATAACATAGTAGTTGTCATAGACCCTCCTTCCTTCAACACCAGGCGGGGCATGCATTTATGCGCCCTTAGGCAGGCCTGCCTTCCTTTAGGTTGAGGTCAATTACTCTCTCTTACGGACGGCTAGACCTATTGATTGGGAGAGGTGAGATAATTTATGCACTCAACGGACTACAGGTTATGCGAGAGAGACAATCGAAGCTAGATTGATTGAGGCCTACCCTTTCCCTTTCCTTACCCGAAGGTCCACACCTCAATACATGGAAAGGACTTGGCCTGCGGGCTTAGAAAGGGAAGAGACTTATGAAAGGAAGAGAAGACTTGACTGAGTTCGCGTGTCAAAGCACAAGCGATGTGATATCTACTCCACTTAGTTTTTTTTTTACGGTTCCGGCTAGGGCCCTCCCCTTTCTTTCTTCCCCTCAAGCTTGGCCTGGTAGGTAGGTTTGACGGGGATCTTGACCTGAGTAGCAGGGGAAGAATAACTGGTGTGCGTGCCTTTTATCTTTTGTCATGGATAAGTTCCACAAACGTACTTGGGAAAAAGAGCTAGGGAGAAAGAAGAAGTACTACATTGAAGAGTTTAACCCCACTCATAACCATCAACAAAAGGCGTACATAGGGGCCAATATTTCTTGGAGATCTAAAATTCTTATTGCTCAATTAATGACTAATTCTCATCAACTCCGTTGTGAAACAGGGCGCTGGAAAAGGCCAAAAGAAAGGTGGGAAGAAAGAGTATGTATTTTGTGCTCGTTCGAAAAAGTGGAAACATAAAAACATTTCATTTTAGAATGTGAGGCCCTCAAAGACAGCAGGGAAAATTATGCAGCTATTCTGGCAGCTAATTCTTGGGATAATCTATTCAGCAAAGAGTTTGTTGAGAAGTTGGGAGCGATTATTGTAAAACTTCATAGGAAAAGGGCCGAATACAAAATCTAGATGGAAAAACAATCTATCCCATAGGCTATTTTTAGCCTCGTAGACTTTAAAAATACATTCTTTCTTTCTATTATTATAACTTACTGGCTGGCTTATAATACATTAGTTTAGTTATGCCTGGCTTTCAATATACCTATGTTACGCCTTACCTTACTTAATTATTCTTTTTCCGGCTGGCCCCTCCCTGTGTTGAGGGGGAAAGCCAAAGAGCAGCCTATTGCGAAGCTGTGTTGCAGGGGAAAAATAGCAGGAGGAGGAAACGGGAAATCTCCGGCCCTAGATTTATTCTCCTAAAAAACAGAGCTTGTTTTTGTTCCGGTAGCGGGGAAGGCAAACCAAATAGTAGAGCTTTCCAGCCTTCCTGACCTGACAGAGCTCTGGACGAGACAGTTGGCCTGACTGAGCAAGCAGAGCTAGAAGGGACTCAGGTTTGTTACGGTTGGTCCCTTCGCAGGCAGAGCTTAGGTTCATTCCCAAGCAGAGCTTAATATATCTTAAACAAGCTGAAAGGAAGCGAAGCAGCTTTTGCCTGACTGAAAGGAAGCGTGGGGATGCGATCCTGCTACAATCGATTATGAGAGTGGAGCATCGATACACGACACAACAATGCTCAGCTAAAGCGTTATTACATATATAATCTCTTTATTCTATCTCTAGTTGTACGCCATTAATGAAAAGAAAGAGAGGAAGTAGCCTCTGAGTTACGGGACAGATGCATAAGTCCTTCCTTCCAAAGCCCCAGGGCTTAATCAATCCCAGGGAAGTCTTTGAATGGCCCTAGGAAATTTTAGGGAAGAAGTTTTCATTCCTATTTCACGAAGTTTCGCTGGCTTTACCGAGCCTTTGCTACACTCAACAAAGAACCTCGATACAGAACGTATCGATACGCTTCGCTCCTCCGAGGTTCAAAATTGGTATTGGGGGAGGCCTACATGGGGAACCTTCAACGGATTGTCGCTTTTTACCACTCCACTCTCCCCCAATTTGTGAATGAGAAGGCACCCTCCAACTTGGGAGGAAATAAATCCTCACCCGTGAATTAGCTGCTAGCTTATTCTTCTCTATGTCATATTACGTATATAACAATGGATCCGATGAAAGAGGGAGGGAGGAGTGGGCGAAATCTCTTGTGAAAGGCCGTCCCTGATTTGATCAGTGGTCAGGATTGGACTTGGGGTATATCTTCGCCACGACATGCATAGGGAGGAGGTTAAATTATGGTGGAGCTGCTCTTTGGGGATTATTTCACGATAGGTGCTAGCTGCGGGGTGGTTTACCGGGCACCATGGTGGGATATGCGGCGATAGGAAGGGCGGCATTTCATGGATCAAAACTTCTTCCCCCTCTGTATTTCCCAGGGGGAAATGGGCCGGGACAACCGATGGGCGCCCATCTATACCCGAAATGCAAGGGATAAATAACGACGGGGAATAACTCATTTCCAGTGCTTCAACGTGAATAGTACCCCATGTTCGGATACGTCTCGACCTTGCTGACCTCTCGGTCCCGGGCGGAGGGCGGATTTGTATCCAGTGATTCTGTAGGGACAACAAGGAACAACCAAATGGTAGCCGAAACTGCTTCTGAGACTTTCTAATGTGTGTGTGCCCAATCCCACGGTGGTTCTATCTCCCGAGCTAGCCAACCAATAAGGTCGCCCTTACGTACGGTCAACGGGGAGAGCAATTCAGGTGGAAATACTCCCCCAATTTAAGCATCTGGAGGTGGGGAATGGAGAAACAAATATGGACTCACCTATAACTTACGCTTCTCGTGCAATCACAATATATATATATATATATATATATATATATATATATAGTTGGGTTGAACGATCGATAATGCAACGGGTTCAAGCTTAACTCCGAACTGCCCGTTCAGTTATCAACATTTACCTCTCCCTGGGAGCATCAATCTTCAAATCGCTAGTCAAATATAAGATAGATTATATCTGAGTTGAGTGAAACAAGGTGAAACCTGCCCGATACCTTACGCTACGTGGAACTACACTATCGGCGTAATATATAGTAGGAGCGAAGGGAAGAAACCTCTCCATAGTGCACTGACCTGGCATATCTAGTTTAATGTCCGCAGATCTAGTTTCCCAGCGCTTCCTCTCCCTTTGGTCGAGCCTGCTTAACACTTCCTCTCGCCCGTAGCTTTCCCTTCTGGATGCGACATACTTTCTTTCTTGAAGTATGTTATGTATTTCCGAATCAAAGCATCGCTGTCTGGGCACCTACCTAACAAATAACTATTTGAGCGTGGGCGTTTGGCTGAATGAGCATGCCTTTTTTCTTAGTACTCTACTGAAGGGGGTGATAAACCATCTAACCCAACCCATCCTATGATTTGAAATAAATAAATAGATGAGGAACCATTGAATTAAATCCAATAACAACCAAAGCTTCCAAAGGTGCTTAGTTATGAGTTTGGAACTCAGAGACTGCTCAAGCACAAAGTCTGAATGTTGATTGTTGTTCATTTCTTATGATCAATCAATATGGTGTGGTGGCAACAACTCCAAACTCCAATCGAAATAACAACCAATGAATATAGTCATTGTTGGCCAATCATGACTTGGTCTCATAATGACTGCTAATGCTCTAAATGCACTAGGAAATGAATCTTTTTATATGCTCACAAATATATATATTAGGAAGTTTGAGCCTATTTATTATATGCTTGAGGAATAGCTAAGTTCAAACTATCTACAGAGGAACTCACACACTACATTTATAGCATGCACTTGCGACCAAAGAGATTTCCGCCGATAGTTACTACTTTGTTTTCTTGCTCCGGCATCCGTCCACTACCATCTGATGCACATACATAAATCAATTAAGCCGTTAGGTTCCCAACACCACCACATTTGAAAGGCGTCATTCAACTACTCCATCCAATGATGCCCATAGTATGTATGCCAATGGGCCAATATATCTAAGTGGATTGTTTCCACATCACTCATCACCGACTGTGCCTGTTACCTCACATAGCCCTTCGGAGAGAGATTCTAGAACCGTCGCCTAATTTATATATATATATTGCTCCATACTTTCAATGTGTCCACCCACAACCCACAGATCTATCCACCAACCAATGATGGCGGCCCTATAGCCTGAATAGTCGTGTATAAATACCCTATCGTTTGAGTCCCTTGGGGGCCAGGTAAAGTACCAACAATGCTAATCCACTCTTGTTCGGTTGTGGTTTGACTCACAATACATCTTGCATATAGCAGAGGATCACTCCCTCAGATGCATAGACATGCCTCCAATCCCGTCCAACCTATAGGTTCCACCAACCCCAGTGTCGGAGAGAAGTTGTCACATGATGTTAGATTTCAAAGATTTCAAAAATTTCAAAAATTTAAAGTCGGCTCAATTAAAATCTCAATTAATAAAAACAAAAATTACATTGTATTATATATATATCATATTTACTATTACTTTAGCAGTTGCTATTACTATTACTATTACTTATATTACTTTAGTATTTAGTATTTAGTATTACTATTTACTTTAGTATATTTACTATTACTACTAGCATAGATCCATCTTAACCTCGGATCTATATCTCGAGGTGAAAGCCTTTAGCATTCTCTCAAGTTTTGAACTCTAAAATAGGTTTTCACCTCGAAAGATTGGATTTATCAAGCATTGAGAGAGATAAAATATCTCGAGTTGCAAACCTTTACCCTTTTCTCAAGTTTTGCACTCTAAAAAAGGTTTTCACCTCTCAAGATTTGATCCAGCCTACGTGAGAGGATGAGACACAGTGAGAGAAAGTGAGATGATCTTATTGATTGGGTGAAGAGAGTGCATTCAAGTGTGAGTGGGCAGGGCCGAGGAAAGGTGCAAAGAGACAGTGAGGGAGATAACAGCCAGGTGGGCTAGGCTATCATTGCATTGTAATCCTTTGAAGGGCCACTATCCCAGGAAGGGAGCCAAGGATTAATAAAGAAAGATTTAGTTTTCCTGAAAGGGTTTTTCTAGAGGTGTTTACTTGAATATCTTGTGCAATGTGTGATTGGTTTATGTTTTTATGCTTCTGCTGAATTTATCGTTGAGTAACCTAGTTGTGCTTTAATTCAATAAATGTGTTTTATTCGGAATTAACTGCTAGGTGCATACTCCTTTCATCATTGATCAACATGTGGAAAGTTCTCCTATTGCTAGTGTCTCTTCCCTTGTTGTTTTTGTTTTTGGTCTCCTTTTTTGTGTTTGGATTGGAGGGTTTATCTCTCCATGCCCTATATTTGTTCCCTTCCCACTTTGGTTGGCTCTTCACACTTCCTCATCTTGAATGAGGCTCCAACATAGTGTGTGAAGAGGATGTACAACTTATCCAGTGCACACATGGTTTTCATATATTCAATTACATTTAGATTAGACTTGGTTGGTTTGTTTAGATTAGACATGTTTTGTTTGTTCATAATTTCATATGCATATGTTGAAGAGAATCATCATATTTTAATATAAAATATATTTGATTATTCTTAAGTGGTTCCTTATCATAGTGCACAAATTGATTATTTACACTAATATTAGAGTTGTGACTCTTCACAAGGAGCCACCAATTTTCAATAGTTTATTAATTAGGATTAATTAGCTATATAACCCCATGTTCTAATTTGGATATTCCCCTCTTGAAATGCTTCGTTCTCGAAGCATTGGTAAAGATGAGTGTCTTGATTTGAATTCTTCATTTTCCTAGGTAGCTTCATCCTTTGGTAGGTTCCTCCACTTAATAAGGTTTTCATTGACATCTCTTGAATGAATGGCTTTGTTGAGTTTTAAGATACCCTCTAGTTTTAGTACTAGTCTCCCTTCTTCATTCAAGAGGGGTAACTCTATCTATATATGAACCCATTTTTTTCTTCAAACATGAAACATGAAATACATCATGCAACTTTTGCTTGTTTGGACTACCTAATGCATAGGCTACTTGGCCTACTCATTTCCAAATTTGTTAAGGAAGATAAAACTTGGGTGCAAGTTTATGATTCTTGTAGTTTTAAGTGAATTTTGCTTGTATGGTTGGAGTTATATGAACACCCAATCTCCTACTTGGAATTCATGATCAATTCTCTTCAAATTGGCTTGTTGCTAATTTTGGTTCCTTGCTCGCTCCAGATGATTATCTAGGATACAAAGGATTTCATTATAGGTGGCTAGGTCATTTTTTACAACAAGTTCTTTGGAATTGGTAACAACATATTTCTTTATTTGTGGTGGTGGATATCTATATAAAGCTTCAAAATGAGTTATTTTTGTTGAAGTGCGATAGGTAGTGTTGTACAATCATTATGCAAGGTGTAGCGATTTTTGCCATTGCTATTGACGATCGTTCACAAAGTTCCTCTAGTATCATTTATTTATTTACCACTTTAGTTTGTCCCTTTGTCTGGGGATGGTATAAAGTGCTCAATGTTAATGTGGTTCCCATTTGGTAGAACAATTCTTTCTAAAAGTCGCTGGTGAATTTGGGGTCCTTATTCCTAACAATAACTTTGGGAAACCCATCGAGTCTATAAACATTTTTCACATAGTTATTAGCAATTTCACAAGCTTTATCTTTTGATGATATTCTAGTGAAGGGAACATATTTGGTTAATTGGTCTATGATTACAAATGCGCTATCCTTATCCTATGAGACAGGGAGACTTGTGATAAAATCCATATATACTTCAATCCATTTTTTATTTGGAGTAGGATGGGCTTAAAGGAGACCAGGTGGTGTAGTTGATTCAAACCTCGAGCGCTTACAGGGGTTACATCAACTACATACTTCTAAATATTATCTTTCATTCGTTTGAGAAGAATGATTATTAGATATTGTATGTTTTAAAAAATTCAACGTGCCCTACAATTGAGGAATCATGATTATCTTTTAATACTTGAGTTTTGAATTTGGAAAGGTTGGGTAAATACATTCTTACCTTGCACCAAAGCATATCATTTCCTCAAGTAAATCTCAAGTGTGTTGCATTGTTTCTTTTGACTTCCAAGATTATCTTTTGTATTTTTGGATTTTTTACATATTTTACTTGAACATTTGAGATCCATTCAGGGATGACCACTAAAATTGAGTAGAGTGACACATCTCCATCTTCTTTATTTGATAAACTATCTACAACTTGATTTTCCTTACCCTTCTTATAGAGAATCTTACAATAAAAAATTGAATCTTTCTTACCCATTTTTGTTGTTATGATGATGACCTCTTCTGGTTTAGGAAATATTTCAAGTTGTTGTGGTTAGTGTTGACAAAAAATATGGCTCCTATAAGGGATTGTTTCCACTTTACCAAGACATGAATGATTGCAAACGTTTCTTTGTCACATGTTGATTTTGTTTTCCCTCTTTTGTTTAATCTTTGATTTTTGAAATCAATGGGGTAATTTTCCTACATAAGCACAAACCCTATTCTTCACCTTGAAGTATCACATTCGAAATAAATGGCTTAATGAAGTCTGGGATAGTCAAGACAAGTGGAAGTCAGTAAGGTTTTCATCATCTTAAAACAAGCTTTTGTAGCATTTTCCCACCTAACAACATCTTTTTTCAATAGTGGGATTAGAGGAGCAACAATCTCTACATAGTTTTTAACAAATCTTCTGTAATACCCTATGAGACCTAGGAATCCCTGTAATGACATGATAGTTTTGGTGGTAGGAAATAGGTGATCTCAACAATATTATTTGGGTCTACCTTGATTCCTTCTGCTGATACAACTTGTTCTAGGCATTAGGCATTCTATTTATTCCTTTCTAAAACAACATTTTGATTTGTTTGCATATAAGTTTTCTAGTAGTTTCAACACAATTTCTACATGCTTGAGGTGCAAGCTCCAATATCATTGGAGACTAATATATCATCAAAAATCACAAGTACAAACTTCCACAAGTATGGATGTGTAACATACCCAACAACCCTTGTGCACAGTTAAGATGGTTGGGTACTTAAAAAATTTCCTTCATCCACTAAACAATTAACTTTGATTCCAATTTATAATAGATTAGAAATTCTTTTGAGAACTACTTGTCATATCCTCTCACAAAATCCCTATGTTGCACTCTTTTGAAAATTCAGTGCGAAACACTGTGTTGCACACGATTCTACTTCTAATGCGACACATGCTGTTTCACACGATATCTATCTTTCGACATGACACAACGTTTTGCACAAGATTTTTCTTCCAACGTGAAACATCACATTGCTCAAAAGTTGCATTCCAATATTACATTGCCACACATGTTTGATCTTTGCGATATCACATCGCCATAAAGTTTTAATCTTTGTGGTGTATTGCCACAAAATTTTCTTTCGGTGCAATCATCACACTCTTCAAAAATTTCATTGCCACGACAACCCTTTGCATCCATATGATCTTTCTAACTTTGCAGTGTATCACACCAAAAGTTTCCTTTGATGTGATACATGTTGATATTTGGTACCTTGGGAAGTGGCCCCCTTGTGTTATTGAGTTTCTAACACAAAGGGGGAAAAAGTAACCCTCAACTCACTTTACTTTATGTTATAAAGTCAAAGTGACTTTATGAACATTTAAGTCATAAAGTGACTTTATTAACATAAAGTGACTTAGGAACTTAAGTTAAGGGGGAGATTTAATCTCCACCCTCGATCTTAGTCGACCAAGATATAATCCTGGCCATTAGTTTCTAGGTTAGTCTAAGGATGAGGCTAAAGCAAAAAGTTTGAGGAGAAAAGGCATTCATTCTTCACTTGAGAGTTACAGTGAAGAGAGGAAGAGAAAAGGTTTTGGAGAAGAAGAGAAGGAGAAGGGTGCACCATTGAAGGAGGGCACACAAGCTTGGAGAGGGGTGCACTTGTGAGGAGGGCTCACCAAGCTTTGAGGAAGGGCACAATTGTGAGGAGGGAGCACCAAGGCTAGAGGAGGGGCACACATGTGAAGTGGGTGCATCGAGCATAGAGGATGGGCACACTCATCAAGAGAAAGGGCACATATTTCAAGGTAGAAGGAAGCCACAAGAAAGGGTGAAAACCTCAAGGAGAAGGGTGCACTTTTCAAGGCATTGATGGAACATACTTCAAGGAAATTTGGACAATCAAATAGAGCTAAGTTGGCTTGTATTTATTTTTTGTAATTTCTCCTTCATACTCCATAATAAATTTTCTCTTCAATTGGTTTTCTCCATGGGGGTTTTTCCAGGGTCATGTTGACCAAAAACACTTGTGTCAATCTTGTGGTTTGCATATTAATTATCATCATTTAAAAGCGTAAATATCTAGAGGTGTATTTTTTGTTTTTAAGTAGTTTGAATGTGCTAACCATGATAGAAAAAATTCCTAAATAAACCCTTCAAACAACAACTTCAAAAGAGAAGTGAATCATTCCTAAAACAACATTAAATCAAACCTGTTAGCAACCTTCAAACAACAACTAGAACATATCTTCTTTCTTCTAGAAAATGATAGAAAATAGGCATGTTAGTGACCTTGTGATAGTCCTTAAGACAACCCTGTAGCAGGATACAAGGAACCTCAAATTTCTTCATGGTATCAGAGCCTAAGGGCACAAGATAAGGCCGATATAGTTTGCAAACAGTTGGCATTTTTTTGTTTCACCTAGACAACAATTTAACATCAGTTTAACATCAATGGGCAGTCATGTCAGTGGCAGGGTTGAGGGCGGAGGATAGGCTATCGGGGGATGGAAATTGGTCTCCATGGAAGTATAGGATAGTCTTAATCTTGGAGGAACTTGAGCTATGGGATATTGTAGAAAATCCTGTGGTTCCTCCAACAAATGCGGTGCTTTTGACAGAGTCAAGGAAGAGGAACATCAAGGCCAAGAGGACTATCCTAGATGCGGTGAAAGACCATATCATTCCTCATATATCTGGTAAGGACTTCACATTTCATATGCGGCAGTCATTGTGTGATCTTTACAAGAGCCCTAATCAGAACCACAAGATGATGCTTCAGGAGAAGTCAGGGGGCACAAAGATGACAAAGAATGATTCTATCACCTCATTCCTCACGAGATTTTCTCAGATTCATGATGATTTGGTAGCTATGGGAGAGATAGTGGATCCATATGAGTTGGTGCATGGGATATATTTGTACGAGGCATTGGAGCCATAGACAATCTGCCCAGTTGGGGTGGCTCTGGGATGAATTTGTACAGGAGGAGCTTAGATTTGGCTCAGGATATTCTAGTCAACAATGTGGTGGGGATGGTGATGAGAATATTTCTCTTTTGGAAAATGGAAATAAGACCAAGCAGGGTCCCAAGGGTGGGGCCAAGCAACAACATAGAGGAGGTGAGAAGAAGAAGGACATGGGCAAATTTAAATGCTTTTCTTGTTAGGAGATGGAGCACTATGCTGGACAATGTCCCTGTTGATATTATGGTAGCTGCAGGAGGTATTTACCACCACGTGTAAACATGAAGAGAACAGAATACTCCGGGAAGCAAGAAGAAACCCTAATGAGTTGGCTAATAACCCTAGAAGACTTTTCGTCTCAAGAAGATAATTTATATTAGGTTATTAGCCTCCAAGAGAAGAAGTCGGCTAGAAGAAATAATAATATACTGAACAGACAAATACCTAGAATGAGAAGTCGACCCAGGCAGTTAGCCATAATTACTATAAATACAGGAGGCTAGTCTTCATTCTGGCAGGCAGTCTCAGAATTGTAGAGCAACACTTGTGCGCACTGCAGTGCCCAATTTTGTGCGCAGGTTTGGAGGAGAGCTGTCGGTGCAGCTGCTACAACTAGCAGTTATGTTTTGGCTTGGAATATCTCTTGGCTAGGGTTTGGACTATCTGATCAGCTCTTGTTGGTGTGCTATCCTTGGGGAAAGGTGCGCTACCCTTTGTTTGGCTATCTAGCCTAGGGTTTGCTTCCAGAGTGATTTTCTGTCAAGATTAAGGTGCTCGGAGGGTGGCTTCGGCCTCTGGTTGGGTGACAATAGTGATATTGTCGATGGTAAAACAAGCACATCCATTATATTCTAAAAGGTTACGGGCCCACACCTCCTTCATTCAGTTTAACCATTGGAAGGGAGAATAACCATAAGGATACTAAGCTCATTGAAGAACTGCCGCTAGGGTTTCTAGCAGGAGCAATTACCAAAGCACTATCGCTAGGGTTACTAGCAGGTGCAGTTGCAGAAACCCTAATCCTCTCATTGAGGCACCTTAAGTGAAGGGATTGACCTAATCTTTGGATAGATCAGTGCGCCCTAGCCTAGCACATCTCCCGATACTCTCAGCAAGCCAAGACGTGAAGTTTGAGTTTTTGGTCAAATCTAGGGTTGACCAAGTCAAAGTAGCCATGACTTACTCTATGAAGTCAGAGTACAAGTTAGATGGAGCTTCTAACTTCAAAGCATGGAAGACAAGGATTGACCTCATCGTTGCCAAGAATAAAGTGCTGGATATCGTGAAACTAGAGTTTGAAGAAGGAAAAGAGAAGGAACCACAGAACGTTGCAGCTATGGAGAAGTTCAAAAACGGTAACATCAATGCCATGAGTATCATAGTGGACTCTATCAAAGACCACTTGATACCCTACATCTCCCATCTTGAATCATCGAAGAAGATGTACGGTGCCCTAACAAACCTCTTCTCAGTCAGAAACATTGGACAAATAATGAGTCTAAAGAATGAGCTCCGTGACATGAAGATGAATGATGATGACAACATAACATCATACTTTGTGAAAATATCTCAGTTAAGAGATCAACTACAAGCTATTGAAGATATCATCTCAGAGAAAGAATTGGTAAACATAGTACTCAATGGTCTTCCCAAGACGTGGGATGCATTTGTCACAAGCATGAACAAAAGGAAGGAGTATCCTACATTTGAAGAACTTTGGACTTGCTGTTCACAAGAAGAATCCAGGATCAGTGAAAAAGAGAAACCCCAAAAGAAGTACGATGATCAAGCCTTCACAACAAGATTCAAGAATTTCAGGAACAAAAGGAAGTTTGGCTGAAGGAGAAAGCCAAATCAAGAGAAAGACATTTCAGAAATACAATACTTCAACTGTCGAAAGTATGGTCACTACAAGAATCATTGTCCTGAGCTAAAGAAAAGGAAGGGGACACACGAATCATCAATTACCGAAGAAAAGGAACCTACAAAGAAGACTAAGCAATATGAAAGAAACTTCTTCTTCTGAAGGTAAAAATACTCTTCTTAATTCTTGTACGTATCTTGTTTGCATAGTCTCTACACATATATTGTATATCTATCTCTTAGAAGATAATGTGTTCCAAGAACAACAAGATAAGGATTTCTATCATTATACAAGTCAGATAAAACACATGAATGGATGAAATATATCAAACAAATCATGTGGAAGCTATTACAAAGATAAGCCAAAATCAGGATCAATCCTGAAGAGACTTAGAAGAAGAAAAGATAGAAAGAAAGCAAGAGAAAGACTTATAACACTTTGCAGAAGGGAATAAGGATGTAGATGGAAGCGTGGACTCTCCTAGATGGAGGGAGTCGATTATATATCACCTAAAGGAAGAGCATGCATTCATACATGAAACAAGGATTAGGAGGGAGCTAATCCTATGATTCATTGAATATGATGAAGTATATATCCATGGTAGCAAAGATGAAAAATCTTAGAAGAAGTCTTATTTGAAGAGAAGCCTTAAAGTATCCCTGGTTGTCCATCTAGATCCGTGATCCTATGATGAAAGAAAGAAATGGAATCTTTAGGGCATGGAATCTATAAGAAACTTCATGGACCTGAGAACTAAAGAAACACATCAGGAAGAACATGAAGATTCCAAGAGAGGAAGAGAAGCCATAATAACTAGTCACTGTATTAAGAATCACAAGGTTACCAGCCTGACATGAACTCACTAAAAGCAATCAAGCAAAGGAAATGAAAGTTGTGATGAAGAACAATGTATATGAATACAAGCATTGCAAGTTCCAGAACTAGAGGTTCTCCCAGATGGAGGGAGAAGACTATGATGATTACTTGTTCTAGTAAACCAAACATACCTCTACATAAGTCATTATATCATCCACAATATCCATGGGTTGGAGTTCTACATCAGATGAATGCAAAGACTGTTCTCCAGAACAATTGAACCAAAAGTGTATGAAGAGAAACCTCAAGACTTTGAGAAAGAGACCCTTATATGCATATGGAAGAAGATAACTTGGTGGAGAACCTCTAGTGCACAATGGAAGCGTGGTGAAGATTTTCTATAACAGAGATATTGTATGAAGATGATTACTCAGTAGATCATATCTCATGATGACGGAAGAAGCGCCATATGGATATGTTCCAGTTTTCCAACAATAATATACACTATTGATCAGAGCCACATGAAGCCTTCAAAGAAAACCAACGTTCCAGACCGAAGTACATTTGAAATCAAGAATCACATTATCCATGATGAAGTCGAGAAAGGAGAAAGAGATTCTCCAATACATATCTCCACAGATGAGAAGATAAGCAGACATTTTGGTAAAGCTTCTGTCCAAGATGAAAGAGTTTGCGTACTCAAGTTGGAGCTCTTGGAGATGACTTATTGAAAAAGAAGACTCCTAGGTTGGCAGGGAGCACTGATGTATTATTGGACAATCATTTTTCAGTTCGAAAGATGGTCCATGATGAACAGATTCTTTCTAGTTCAGAAAGTGGATTGAGATTTTTAACGGACAAACATTTTCTAGTTCGGAAAATGGTCTAGATTGCTGATGTACCATAGGGAACGACTTCCCATTGTGGTTAACATGGGGAGTGGTCTAGGGAAGTCTCTATTCTTGAGGGTTACTCAAGAAGACTGGACCGCCTCATCGGACAACGATTTCTCATTATGGTTAACATGAGGAATGGTTCGTTTTGGAGGTTGGTACAAGACAGTGTTTTCCTCTTGTGGTTAACAGAGGAAATGATCCGGACAGTCATTCCTTAGGGTGTATTCATTCTCTCTAGGTTTCACTTTGTTTAGTTTTGGAGGAATGGCCCAGGGTGGGGAATGGTCCAGGCTCAAAAATCAGGGACATGCATTCCTTAGGGAAGATTCATTCTCTCCAGGTTACACTTTGTTTAATGTCAGAGGAATGGCCCAGGGTGAGGAATGGTCCAGGCTTAGAAATCAGAACAATCATTCTTCCTTGTTTGAGAAGAATAAGGTAGATAGCCCATCATTGATGTTCTACTTCGAGGGCAGATATTCTTTCAGATCCCATATATGTGAGTGAAATATTGGCCCAGATGATTTAGTTTATATCATAACATTGTTTCTGTGCAGGTTGATATCATATGATTGTTATGAAGACTGTATGACAATAGATGTATACTATTGTGGTGGATGTGTTCCACTGTTCGTGACTATACATTATTGATCAAGTACTTGTTTTCTACTTGGTGTGGTAGTGTACCACTAGATTGTAGTTATGTACTACTATGGATAGACACAATTGTGTTCTATTTTGTTCCGATTTCCTTGAATACTATCAACAGTTTGGTAAATGATTATCAACCAGATGAATGATTAAAGGACAAAGATTTCCCAGACGGAAAATGGTTAAGAACATCTACTCTTCTAGGAAATATGTCCAGATTAGAAGAATGGCTCTTGTATCACTCTGTGGTGTGAGTGACTTATCAAGCATCATGTTTGATTACTCAGATGGAGTATGGTTTCGAGAGATGATGCAGCTGATGACATCGATGGTGATGATGATGCTCATGATCTAGTCATGAGATAGTCTAGAAGACTATGTTGATGCTACCGAGTGAATGGTATGTTTTGTGATCAAGACCATTACCTATAATACCTCCCTAGCTAGGAGAGAGTGTTGATATTATGGTAGCTGCGGGAGGTATTTACCTCCACGTGTAAACCTAACGAGAATAGAATACTCTGGGAAGCAAGAAGAAACCCTAATGAGTTGGTTAATAACCCTAGAAGACTTGTCGGCTCAAGAAGATAATTTATATTAGGTTATTAGCCTCCAAGAGAAGAAGTCGGCTAGAAGAAATAATAATATACTGAACAGACAGATACCCAGAATGAGAAGTCAGCCCAGGTAGTTAGCCAGAATTATTATAAATATAGGAGGCCAGTCTTCATTCTGGTAAGTAGTCTCAGAATTATAGAGCAACACTTGTGCGCACTGCAGTGCCCAGTTTTGTGCACAGGTTTGGAGGAGAGTTGTCGGTGCTGCTGCTGTAACTAGCAGTTATGTTTTGGCTTGGAATATGTCTTGGCCAGGGTTTGGACTATCTGATCAACTCTTGTTGGTGTGCTATCCTTGGGGAAAGGTGCGCTACCCCTTGTTTGGATATCTAGCCTACGGTTTGCTTCCAGAGTGATTCTCTGTCAAGGTTAAGGTGCTTGGAGGGTGGCTTCAACCTATGGTTGGGTGAAAATAGTGATATTGTCGATGGTAAAATGAGCAGATCCATTATATTCTAACAGTCCCCACATGAAGAAGTAGGGTGGTACAATAACGATAACTGAGGAGGATGAGTTCTACTCTCAGTTTGAGAGGGAGTGCTACTTGATCGTTTGTTGCTCTACAATTGAGACACCATCTAACATTTGGTACATAGACAATGGAGCATCCAATCACATGTCTGGTGTCAGATAGCACTTTATTGATCTCGGATATCCTAAGACCAAGTTGGAGGTAGTGCTTGGGGACAACACCATAGTCAGGGCAGCTGGGTGTGGCACAATTTCTTTTCAGAGGGAGTTGATGCCACCCTTGGTGTTTAGGGATGTCTTGTTTGTCCTTGGGCTGAAGAAGAATCTGATTTTAGTTTTCTCCATTCATGATAGGGGATTTGAGGTGTCATTCAGAGGGACAAAAGTCCTCATTCACCCTAAGGGGTCCAGTGTCACTTTTGGCAGAGTGAGCTATGGCATCGAAGGATGGCTCATATGCATCATGGAGCTATGTGAGTGTTGAGGGGGATTGTGAAAGGTTTTCCACAATTTTCCACTGAGCATCAAGAGGTTTGTAGAGGGTGTACTCTTGGGAAGCACACCAAGACTGTATTTCCCAGTAGTGAGAATAGATCAGTTGAGATACTTGATTTGGTACACACTGATGTGTGTAAGCCCATGTCATTAGTTTCCTTGGGTGTTTGTGAGTACTATGTGACTTTCATTGATGACCACTCTAGGAAGACCCGTGTCTATTTCTTGAAGACCAAGAGAGAGGTCTTCAAGAGGTTCCAAGATTTTAAGGATCTTGTGGAAAACCAGATAGGGATAAAGATCAAGGTCTTGCAGTCATACAATGGGGGTGAGTATACCTCCATAGGGATTGCATACATTCTCACGAAGTTTTTTCCAAGGGGAAAGTACGTCTACTTTAGAGACAATATGGGAGTGGTGAAGAACACTTTCCTTGGTAAGAGGGAGTGTTGAGATTTGGTACCCTGCAAAGTGGTCCCCTTGTGTTATTGAGTGTATAACACAAAGGGGGAAAAAGTGACCCTCAACTCACTTTACTTTATGTTATAAATTCAAAGTGAATTTATGAGCATTTAAGTCACAAAGTGACTTTATTAACATAAAGTGACTTAGGAATTTAAGTTAAGGGGGAGATTTAATCTCCACCCTTGATCTTGGTTGGCCAAGATCTAATCCTGGCCATTGGTTTCTATGTTATCCTAAGGATGAGGTTAAAAGGAAAAGTATGAGGATAAAGGACATTCATTCTTCACTTGAGAGTTAGAGTGAAGAGAGGAATATATAAAAGGGTTTTGGAGAAGAAGAGAAGGAGAAGGGATCACCATTGAAGCATGGCACACAAGCTTGTAGAGAGGCACACTTGTGAGGAGGGAGCACCAAGATTTGAGGAAGGACACACTTGTGAGGAGGGAGCACCAAGATTTGAGGAAGGACACACTTGTGAGGAGGGATGTAACATCCTGCTCTTGCGCGCACTAAGAGAACTTATTCGTTGAGGACACTTACTTGCAAGTGATCTGGATTATTATACTATTCGCTGTTGATTATGATTACAAGGCATTATGGATGTGATTATATGTTATTTTTCTGTATTGACTTAGACAACTTCTATTGAATCAGTTCTCCTGAGTGTCCAGGATTTGGACCTTGAGGATGTTGAGGCATCGATGAAACCCTTGGATTCCAGATTGAGTCAGGGATTGGACTATTGGGGTTTGATTGTTGTATTTATGATGTATGCGCATCTGATTAGATGTTATGATTATGGATTTTATTTCTGACATGACTCGTTGATGATGCAGGCTGATGATAACTTTTCAACTAGACTCACATGTGGAGTAGTGAGGTCACGCAGGACTACCAGAGACGTTGAGGGAGAGGTGTGGACAACAACCCTGCCACAACCTACTAGCACTCCCACCGTGGCTCGAACTGTAGGTTAACAATTACCTAGTTCGAGAAGACCTACAATGCCGTGAGGGCAGACTGCGATAGTCACTCACGATGATTCTAAGGGGCGCACAATAAGGCATGGGATTTATTCCTTAGAGGCCCTTAGTCTCCCACAAGATCACCTGGCGGAGTATTGACTCCAGGGGTTTTTGATGTCTACCAAGTCAGTTAAGAGGTGAGTGGCACCCTTGGAGCACGTGGTGCGTCCTAAAGGGCACGTCGTGCAAGATAAATAGAAAGAGGCGAGTGGCACCCTTGGAGCACGTAGTGCGTCCTGAAGGGCACGTCATGCAAGAGAAACAAAAGGAGGCGAGTGGCACCCTTGGAGTACCTAGTGCATCCTGAAGGGCACGTCATGTTGTTAACTAATAAGTGAATAAACCTAGATGGCCTTAGAACACATATTGTGATAAGAAAGATTTAAAAACAAATTCCCTAATAAAATGTCACCCAACCTTGAAAATTAAAATCTAAGTCTAAAGTAATACTTGTGGTAAATAATAATAATAATAATAATAATCATAATTAAACATGTGATGAAAAGGGGGTAAGAAACTTGATTAAATTATTAAAATCAAATTATTGAGGGATTTAAAATTTTAAAAGGGAAATGATTATTTTATTACACATGCTAATTAAAATTTATTAATTAAAAAGAAAAAGGGGAAAAGATAATTTTCTATACTTACTAATTTGAGTTTAGATAAAAAAGGAAAGAGGGAAATTTAAAAGAATTAGGAAACTAAAGGAAAAAGGGGGAAACATAAAGAATAAGGGAAACATAAGGAAAACATAGAATGACAAACTTAGCAATGAATCTTGCCTTTAAGAACTTTCTAATTTGAACTCAACTAGTAAATTAGTAAGGGGAAAACTCATTAAATTGTGTAAGGGAATATGGGGACACCTAGGAGCGATTCTAGGAACACTTTTAGGTGGGTGAGGGAAATAGGAGTAATTAAATAATTAATGAAACTAATTTCTGGTGCAATGAAGGGGATGGGTGACACATGTACGGGGAGGATTTTTTTGAATTAAATTATTGAACAATACATTAAATGGGAATTTGGGAAAGAAGTGACCTAGAAATTCTATATAAAGGAGGGAGGAGGAGAAGGATGGATCTCTTCTGTTATGGGTAATGTTACGCTGCAAAATTTTAGACTTGACTGACTTATCTTGTGGGAGTTGGGATACCCAGTTCGGTGATGAGTGGTAGTTCAGCCTTGCGAGGCAAGCTGGGAGATAACTGCTCTCTGGTTCAGTGTGCGTGGCCCCTTTGTGCCTCGGGGGGCTAAGGGGGAAGAATAGTACCTCTAGCGTTGGCTGGGAGGTACCGGTGAAGTCTCATTGGTCGACAAGCGAGAGCGGCACGGAGCACACGAGACAACGGCTCAGAGTGGACGAATTGGGCTATGGTACGCATGCTCTTATTATGGTAGATTATTATCGACTTTACACTTTCATTTCTGTACTTTTAATTATGTAAAGAAAATGTTTGACTTAGCATTTTAATCGAGAAATTAAATTCCCCATAGCCTTAAGCTCGTTGTTTGACTTGATTCCCTTGGCGCTCGATCCTTGAATGCTGAGACTATCCTATTGGTTTTAATTGATTTTTATGAAGAGTTTATGCCTGGTCTTCTTCCTTATTCCTAGTTCATCAGTCCACGCATGAGTAGTCGACTAGGAGCCGAATCGACGGTCGTCACTTTGGTGCATAACGACCTATAAATTCTGATGCCCTGCTTTTCTGTGCATGGATGATGAGCGAATGATATTTTTTCCCAGCCGTCTACCCCTGTTGATTGATGCATGGCTGAATGATTGTCATTGCGCCTTCTTGTGTTTGAGTAATTATGCTATTGTTGTCATTCCTTCCTGCGAACAACTTATTACTCTCTGCATTTTTACTCTGCGTTTTACCATTTTATATTGGCAATGATTTACCTGTTTACTTGTCGGCAATTTACCCTTGCAAAGTCAGCTATTACCCTTTTTCTATTGAGTTCGTTGGGACAGTTTTGAATGTTTGACAATAAACTTATGCCTGGAATGACAACCGAAATTGACCTTTGTTAATGCTTATGCCATTATTATAGTTCTTTGAATTTCAATAAATAAGAGCATCATAAGAACAAGATCACTGAGAAATACACATTCACAAGAGACACAACATTTATCCTGGGAAACCCTCTAG
>JZKD02S1271153.1:76842-92133 GCA_000966675.3 Picea glauca
AGAGGTAGTTCCATCTATTGTCCCAAAAACATAGGGCTGCAAAGTAATCTCTCATACTACAAAGTTTATCCTCTTCACAATCTGATCAAAATATGAATAGAAGGAAAATTAAACCACTGCAACCTCATCCCAATACCTTTATGCCTAGCAGAAGAAGATCAAAAATATTGTAGAAGAGCATAAAGATATTCTTACTTCACCTACAACGGTGCCTCTAAATTGCCTAGTCAAGAAACGTTATAACATATCCCTTCATACTCTTCATGTTGCATATTGACCAATAGAGTCCTCCAAAACTCAGGAATATCATGCAGCTATATCGGTTGAACAGATCCAACCCCTCCAGCAACAAGTTCATGACAACCTTCAATAAGTTAAGAAAGACAACTTCTGCAGCAAGGAAAGCATCTCACCAAAGTTCAGATTCAAAAAAAACTTCCCCATCTCCAACAAGAACTCAATGCAATGGACATCATTGCTTCCTAAGGAGGGAGGATTGATCTAGATGGATATCGGCGGCCACCCACCTATTCCACTGGCTTAAAGAACAATTTTCCATTTTGGCAATTGTTTTATAGGTTTTCGATTCCTAAACTTCCAGGGTCATTTTGAGGCCCTAAATGATGTTTTTGTTTTTACTTTTGGAGGAAATGGGTTTTCGACAAAATTCCTTAGCCCCTAACAGAATTTGTACTTCTCGGATATACCTTTTCGATGAGGTATCGAATGCCCCAAACATATATCGTATACAAAAGTTACTCCCTCGAGAAGTTGACGTATCAACTACCCCCATCGAGGCCCGCAAACATTTTGGACTTTCATCTTCCAAGGTTAAGGTTTTAGATTTTCATTATGTTAAAAAGGAATTTGGAGCCTCAATGTAAGCATCATCATCTTCTTTTGAATGAACGTAGTCATCACATCTCTTCTTAGAGATAAGTTTCCACCATTCTAGTGAGTTCATTCACTCTGTATTTTACAGTTCTGTACATTTCGCTCATTAATATAAATTGTGCATTATTGTACCTCTATGTTTATTGTTATATATATTCTATCTTGTATATTTGTTACATCTTAGTGATTTACTTATTAAATTTCCACCTTCATTTCATTCTCAAAATAATTTGGATCAGTGGTATCAGAGCAGGCTCCTCCTTGTTGTTTCTTAGTACATGTTATTGACAAGGTTAGTGTATAGAGAGTTGGGTCTCGAGTTAGTTTCTCTTGAGGAAAACCAAGCCAAGCGACCTCTCATGGTGGAAGAAAAGATAAATGCAGGAGCATAAGATTCTATCAATATGTTTCTTGAGGAAGCTCTCATGTGATAGATGGATGAAATGATGGAAATTTTTTCCCAAATCCTTCGACGCCTGTCGATAACAACAAATGTGTATTCATCAAGAAGCCACTTTGGAGGCACCGTTACTTTTAAGGTATAATGTAATTTTTATATTCTCATATTTAAAGGCCATATAGATGAAAATGCTTTAGAAAAATGGGTAAATCTACTAGAAGGTTATTTCTCTCTGCAAAATTTCTCTAACAAGGAAAAGATCACCTTCGTGCTCCTTAAGGCTATACCACATGTCAAACATTGGTGGGAAACTTACTATGAGAAAATTTCCATAGGGTATTCTGGAATGTTCAAGGACGAATCCACTTGGGAATATTTCATAGATGTCGTCAAGGAACAATATTACCATATTGGAAACTATGAAGACTAGTACATGAGATGGACCTCACTGCATCAAGAGAGGGGACAAGTAGGGGAAAGGATATTGCAGCGGAGGATTTCACATGGCAATGTAACATTGGTGTGGGTTTTAAACATGTTCCATATAGAAAAATGCCTTCCAATCCCATAGCTAATTAGAACGTAGATCACATGTTATATCAATTGTGGGAGTTCAACCCACGATGAAATTGTGCAGTGTTTAGTAATGGTGAGGATCATTCATCCAGGACACATGGAACCCTCCTATTTTTGTGGGTTTTAAACTTGCACAATAAGGAGATGGATTTATAATCCATAGTGATCCTAGTCATATGTATTTTTTGAGATACATTACTTGGGTTTATTTCATTGTATAAGTGCATGAGACTTAACACTTGCAATCGTGGATGGAAGGAACACTTGATACCTCCTTATTGGTGTGGGTTTTAAAGTTTCATTCTATGGAGAAGGAAGGAATCATTATGACATGTACCAATATTGGTTATTTGATGTATACCCCCACCCTTACCTGGGGTCCACTGACCTCCCGGTCTACGGATATTCAAATTTTGGGAGTTGAATCATCTCACAGGTTCCCATTGAACCTTCTTATCTGGTTTCCATGGGCCTTTTCCTTCTTATTTGGGCCGAAAATGACTTTCATAGGGATTATGTTGGTCAAGGGCTAGGTCCACGTGACACTGGGCTCAAAATCGTGGGATTATCCCTTTTTCTCCACCTAACTCGAGACTTTGGAGCTACCACACTTCGGGAGCTCTGACATAGTATAACTACACACCTTTTGAATACACGAAATCATGAAGCGTTGAACTCCCTGTGGGATCGATGACTCTAGATCTGTACCCATATCTATAGCTAACAAGTCTTTGGCTATTTGGGCTTCGCAGGTCTATCCGTTCCAATAGGTGTTACTCCTGGAGTGTCAAACTGCCAAAGTGATCGGACGGCTCCTATTCCTTGACCAGATCAATGGATGGTGTGGACTTTGTTGATTCGAGATTCAGGAGTCAAGGTGATCTCTCGTTACAACTCTTGCAACCCCATGAACATTGAACCTGTGAAGGGTTGATCATATGCCATGTGTCCCCCTTTTAATCAACGGTCCAGATCCACTCAGGACTTCGAGACTCTGGATAGACTGGAATATTCTCCTCGCTATTCTCCTGGAGTGTCTATCCTATGGATCTTCTAATCTTCCAACATGTGTGCTCTCCAACGGAAGGACTTTGTCGATTAAGCCTACGACTTCTAGATGAACTACAGTTCTTTGGGACTTCAAGGGTTCCCAAATTCTCCACATGCCAAACCTTCTGAATGTGTGAAGTTCGAAGGACTATGTCTATTAAGCCTCATGAAACTCCTCTTGATCCAATGGGTTTCCACTCTTTGATAAACTACCGAATGAATCTTGACCGTAGATCTTTGGTTCTTGATAAATTCTCCTTTTCGTCAAGCTTGCACCTTCTCCGAACTTGGAATCATGTCAAAATAACAGGGGTAAACCCCGTGCTACTCCACCAAATCTGACAGTGGTGAATGCTCTTGGATCCTCCCGAACATATCTCAACCCTTCAACTTTCAAAGGGTAAAAATATTTCCCTTTTAAGGGATCCCAGTCGCTAACCTTCCTGAGCTTTACTACCCGAGATAGATAGAATATTTGGCGCCCTCCTATGCGCTTCTCTTGGAAATTTAAAGATTTTGACTTTGAAAAATTCTAAGTCCCTCCTGTGAAACTCTCGTTCTTTTTATCACTCCTAAGCTTGGTTCCTTCGAGGTTTATGGACCTTGGGTGCACTCTTTTTGTTCGTCTCCTATGATACTTCTTCAACACTTAAACATAAGCATTTTCCCAATGCACTCCTTGCACGGGTCTTTCCCAATCTCTTCTCTTCACTGAACAAATGTGAACTCTTTGTACTTCACTGAACAAAGGTTTGAAAACCCTCTATTGTTTCAAGATATTCTCCTGGTTTTCAAACCTTGCATTGTTGAGATTCACCTACTTTATCATTGCATTCTTCTCCAGTCTCCTTGGCTAACCTTTCCATCAACCCTCTCAAGTCCATGACCTGCTTGTCTAATTTATCCACTAACGGGTTATTTTTCTGCAACTCTTTCTCACCCCCTGGTAATCAACTCGTTGTAGGTTTCTGTTGTTACTACCCACTGGTTGCTTCTACTTCTCACTTGTTTCATCGTGAATCTATATTTCCTGAAGGTTCCCCTTGATATCTTTCATAATTGCCTCCCCATGGTAATCTTATACTACCTTCGGGTGGTTTAACCATTTTTCAAGCATCTTTATTTCCTTCTCCCACTAAATGAGTACCGAATCTAAATACTCCTCTGGGGAATTTCTCTAGTTCACCATTATGTCGGTTATCTCTCCCTTTTCTTCCTTATGAATATAACTTTATTTATTTCCATTATCCTCCTCTTTGATAGTCTCTAATGACCATCAATGTGTATGTTACCACACACAAGCTGTTAAGTTCAAAAATCGCTTTTTGGAATGTCTTTTGCATCACTTTCTCGCAAACATGAGCATCTGTAAAATTCATTTTGAGACATATACATATATGTCTTATCCTCAGATTGCAATACTGGGGATTTTCTTCCTCCTCCAAAGGTTCCTTCTCACTCATGAGAAGTGTGCTTGAACTAGCCTCCTCTTTAGCTCCTCTCTCTCCTATTGGCAGCAACACGTGTACGACCATTCCTTTCAAGGGTGTAAGTGTTCTTCCTCCCAGCATGTATGACCTTCCTTTCATATTTCCATGGTATCCCCAACAAAACATGACAAACATCCATGGTTATGACATCACACATAATTTGATCTCTATACCCACCAATCTTAAATTTAACTTTGAATTCTCGACTTACCATCACTTGGTGTCCCTTATGCATCCATGATACCTTGTACGGGTTCGGATGCGTAGTTGTCTCCAGCTCCAGATTCTCCACCATTTATGTGGATACTAAATTATCAGTGCTCCCACTATCAATTATCATCTTGCATACCCTATTGTTGTGGGTGGGAATCCCTCCTACGGACTTAGCATTTAAGGGCTCTAATCATGCATGCAGAAATTGACCATTTCAAAGGCCTCAACTCTTTCCTATTCTCCTAACACAAAACCCCACCTTCATGCAATACAAATGTGTAAATGAGATTCGATAACTCTACCTTAAGTCCTCCGTTTGATGTCGATCCCTTTTCTTTCACTTTCTCTTTGATTGCAAGACTCCTCCCAAAGCTGACCTGCATTCACACATGAACAAACAAAAAGATGCGAACATGCATTTCATATACTAATTGTTGGGTTAGTTGTGACAATATCATAAAATAAACATTCAAATTGAACACATGATATGGCGAGACGGGAAAATTATTCCTTTTTGTATTAATCTTCACAATAGTAAACTTACAATATGTGGTCGACACTGCTCCTCGAAACTGGTCCTGGGCTCCTCTTCAACTGTCCTCCAACTTCTTTTCTCTATACTCTTCTTTGCACAAGGATGGATAAAGGTTGGGACAAGGGGAATGCTCAATTGGGTATAGTCTCTTTACTGTGTTTTTCCTCCTTTCAAATGGGACCCTTATCCCTTCTTTTATAGGCTAGAAGGAGCTAGGTATTTGGTCGAATGACTAGCCATGCATGGCCTAAAGGTTTAGTTAACTTGCCCAAAGTTGTGTGTTCCGTCGGCAACTTTTATTTTTTCGTTCTTTTGTAGGTACACATGGTCTGTCTTGGGTCATCTATCATGTAAACAGGTGTAGTAATGGAGCAAGGTGCGTGAGCCTTTATAAAAGGGGTTTTTAAGAAGACTTGTTCAGTGGTGTTTTGGCAAAGCAGGAATCTGAGATGGCTTGATGCTAGGTAAGCATGTCTGGTGAAAATTAGGGTTATAACAGATGCCCCCTAATGTGTGAGGTCAGAAGAGCATATGATGGTCGAAATACATTATCAAACTTCACCAACGTACCAAACAAGTGAGCCCAGGAACCAAAAATCAGGAGGTGCCATCTGCAAAATAACAATTGTCTCACCGAGGCGGGAATACCCATACTTGAGATGAAATAAAATCATGGATACCAATCAAATACACTACAGATCCATGTCATATAACTATATAAAGTGTAGCCGCATGCAATACATAGAGGAGCTACATCTCGAAATAAAAAATATATACATGTATAGTATCCATATTCTAGAAGCTGATAAGGCATGATGGTTGGAGATGAGGTCTTCAAAGCTTGAGAAACAACTTAAAAATATTCAAAACATGGGTAGGAGTGTAATATGAGTGTACGAATTCACTACCTAGAGGTCTTCGACGGCTCGTCGGGTATGGACTAGAGGATCTTGATGATCATACTGAAGGCTTCATTGATTTCAAGCAAAGACTTGATTGGACTTTCGGGATGGCCAGGCATGAGGGAAAGAGACAAACTGCAGAGGGGCCAACTCAGGCTTGGTAAAACTTCTCTTGGGAAATAGCACGATAAATGATGAGACTCAGGAAGCATGGCATTTGACATAAGTTCACGATGCAGGAGGCAACACAAACTCTCCATATGTTTGGAAGAATAAGAGGAGGACACAACTCTATGTAGGGAGAAAAACTTCCTAAGGTCGTATTAAATCCCAAATCTTGACAAACAAACGGAAGGATGTTCTTTGTCCAAGGGCGACTCATTGTGCTGCCAATACAAAGAAGATACTTTTCCCTTCCTCTTTTTGGGGTATATTTGATTTTTTATTTATTTTTCTTCTCTTTTTCAATAATTTTGGAAAAAGGATAAAAGAATGTTACGTTACAAAGGAGGAATGAATGTTGCAAACATACAAGTTCGAGGCCCAAGGACAAGACTGRTGTTCAAAGCAAGGACACTCGGGAAAAATCCCTCCTAGGGCCAAAGGTGTCAAGAYGTAGAGGCAAAGTGCTACAKGGCTTGCGTATAAGGAATTCTTCAGATGGTTCAGTTGAGAGCAACATGGAGCYGACATTAGACCAAAGACGCAGGTATGMAAACGCGGTTAACAAAACACACAATGGTAACGTCCTTCGATGTAAGTTTAATGAKCCCARAGAAGGTAAGCTCGATGGTTTTTCATATTAAGAGAGTCTRAAAAATGTAAAAGGAGACTCCAATGGGGTACCTTTTTYGAAGGTAGCCTAGTCRGTTCGAAAAAGGGGTAAACTAGCACTGACAAGACGTCTATTCAAAGCCATTTTAAYGAGTGTGATAAAGACAAGATCACTCAACCATTTTTTCATTTTTAAGGAGTCTGAAAAAAGCTTAACTATCGACTMTRTCAGGAATGTTCTTCTGGACCATTTTAACGAGTGTGAAAGAATAAGGTCACTCGRCGATCTTTTCAATTTTAGGGAGTCTGAAAATAGATTAACTATGGACTCCGTGGGGGTTCCTTTTTYGTAAATTTAGTCCCTCRGGCCCGAAAAAGGGTTAAAATTATACCTGAGAATACTCTTCTATAGATCTGAGGCCTCTAGAGTATACCTTTGTTCGTACAKTTGATCGTCCAGACYGAAAAAGGGGTAAACTACCACCAGAMAAATGTGACTTCAAATTCCARTTTAGCRAGCGTGAAAGGCCACATGATCGCTCGACAATCTTTTCATGTTTAGAGGGTCTAAAAAAGGGMTTAAAAGAAGACCYGTTATGTTTTGGGAGTCCCAAKGGTGAGTTCAAGAGTGATAAAGAGTCATGGAAATGAGGCTCAAACTCGTAATMAAGAAAAAATAAAAGGACTCCCGAGCCTACAGTCATTAGTGACAGCATGGACACCATCATGCAACCAGGATCTACCTAGGGCATCCATGTTYCGGTAAGCTCCACCACCAAATCRTGACACTTCTAAAGCGTTAATGATGGTTMTGTGTCGCAAMTTGGTGGGATCGATCCTATGGCAAAGGGATAAAGACAACGAGATACAAAAGTAGGGGTGGAAACCTAACTTATATGCTTAAGTTGACCATCTTAGATTTTTACCCACGGACCATCAAAAGTGACCCAAAACTCCAAAAATTGTCCTAATACCTGAACATAACCTTCCATAGAAACTATCGAATCACTCTCAATGGTTTTCAATTTAGAGAAAATGATAAGGGGGGCCAAAAAAGTGACAAAAAGGGCCAAAAAGTCTATAAATAGAAGCTATCATCTCATTGTCACCATTGCTGATTTGGAAATTGACTCTCGAGCAAAAAAAAACCTTTGATAAAAGTGGTGATTCTGGGAGCGTGGATGAAACAACCATCCATCTAGACCAAGTAAGTATAAACTACCTCCTCTTGCCTTTGAATTCTTCATTTATGCATTTAATTTGGTTTTTTGGGGGGGCGTCGACCTTTAAAAGGTCAGCCCTACGTCCACGCGGGTTGTCTTATGACAGACCGCATGTACACTCTCTCTGTCTGATGTCAGAGCGCATGTACACATGACTGTCATCAGAACAACCCGCGTGGATCCTCTGAAAAGTGAAAAAAAAAGTTTAAAAAGCAAGGCCTGACCCTCTAAAATTTTTCCCATGTGCAGGATGCATGTGCAATGGAGAGAAAGAGAGCACGAAGATATTAGCGCACTAGTTGGGGAAGACCCTAACATTGTGGCAGCGTTAATGCAATGTGGCTTGCTCAAGTTTTTTATGTGTCCTTTCATGAGAGCACAACCTAATCTACTGAATGCCTTGGTTGAATATTGGCACCCAAATGCAGAAGCTTTTATGTTAGAGGGGCAGTCGTTGGTTCCCACTACAGAAGATATATAGTTTTTGACTGGCCTCTCCAGGAGAGGGGAACCAGTCAATTTCCAGACATTTCCTTCTGGGCCTCACAATAT
Source organism: Picea glauca (assembly GCA_000966675.3). NCBI lineage: Eukaryota > Viridiplantae > Streptophyta > Pinopsida > Pinales > Pinaceae > Picea > Picea glauca. Next base: position 85,452 of record JZKD02S1271153.1, read on the forward strand.
ATCAGAATTGATAAGACTCTATTGTGAGGCAGGTACATTCCGATCGAGATCGTARGTGCCAATAAGTAGGATCACCAATTTATCACTGCAGGCGATTGTGTTTCTTATTGGGYGGATGAYTGGTTCAACGGCTCTACATCAAGCGTCTCRTGCACARATGAGTTGTGCATTCCAGTGCTTAAATGCATAGATATTTGACTGGAGAACCACACTATTGGATTGTATGAAGAGGYAGCTGACAGATTGTCGGTTGTGAACGCAGAGGAACTTCGGGTTTGGGATGATTCTATGCTCTTTCTTCTTTGAAAGAGTTCCTAKTTTCAGTCCTTGAGTGGYGGTACGAGRACATCAGGCCTCTCTTCCTGTGGTTTGCAGATGGGAAGTGTTGTTGCCACGATAGGGTGGTGGAAGGACCAATGASTCTTTTGATGATGACTTTTTTGCTTGATTGTCGCGGAAGATGCCAGTCATAGAGGATTATCCTTATGTTGGGATTGATTTCTCAAGAGATCCYGAGATCCCTRTACCTCCAAGTGAGGAGCRAGGCAAGATGGGTATGTTTGCATCGGTTTTTTTTTTGTGAAACATATATAATTTTTATGTTGTTTTTTATATATATCATTTTTTTTATACTAGAGTATTTGAMATATATGTGTCTATTGTGTGCATATGTGGGCCCGGTGTGACCTGCGGATTATGTGAGGAACAAGCATCATCCTCGGTCAGAGGYCGCACCTGCCACTGCAGGGGGACCAGAAGTCGCAGCAGAGCTTCYAGCCGGTGAGGCTAAGAGGGTTTTGAGAYGAGTTGAGCGAAATTTTACCTCGCTCACTCRCACTRTCCCCATGGCAGAGATTGAGGATCTRCCACCATCTATGMAGCCTCATGTARTGGRGGTACCACRRACGTGGGTCCAACTGTTTCGGCATTTGGAAAATGTTGTTGATTATTACAACAGGGCCCACAGGCCCTAACCTTAGTTAGTCTAGACTTTTCACGTGCCGAGAGCTCTACTTGTATATATTTTTTGAGGGCATAAGCCCCATGACTCGTTATTGTTCATATTTTTGAGGTGCTTGCGTCCACCTATGTACTCTAATGATTATGATATTATATATGGATTTTTATGTCTTTTTATGTCTTATGGATCATATTTGTCTTTAAAAATGTATTTACATGTTTATGTGTATGTCTTTTTATATGTGTGCAATATGCCAGTCTAAAATTTGATTAGCTAGAGTATCTGTAACTTGGTTTAATCTCCTAGGAACATGAAAATATGTAATTTAATCAAAGATTTGTTCTAAGAGACGTACCCTGAGGAATCGTCAGTGTAAATTCAGATCGTGAACATGGTAGACTCTATTTAATTGAGACACCACCAGCTGAGCATCTAAATAGACTCAGAGATGAGAGATACCAAATGATAGGGCATCACGAAGCAACTCAATAACTGCACTATATTCAGTGACATTGTTTTTGGTGTCGCCTAAACATATACCTCCTGAAGATAATAACTGGCCCTGAGATGTAAAAATTACCCAAGCTGTGGAGGCAAGCCTCCGAGTGTGTCGGCTAGCACCATCTGTGTACCCAATGAACACCTCTGATTCACTTGACATCTTCCACAGTGACAAAAGATAACATCAAAAATGACACGTCCATAATACTAAAAGAAATTAAAAAGTAATAGTATGAAGACTATACATATGTTACAAAAAGTTACCCAAGGTGACCTACCTATGAGTAATACTTCAAAGTCAACCAAACGATAAGCGCCCTTTTTTAGAAACTCTTTTATGATGAAAGGTCTGAACCACATAGGTTTGAATTTTCCTTCCCCCAGGGGGTCCTTGTCTTGGTCATAGACCAGGACAAGGTCACCTTCATAGAAAATCTGAGGACGAACTGACTGATCATACTGACACTTGACTTTTTGTTTGTGAGCCTCATTGGTCAGGGCCGCATCACGACGCTGCTCATTGAGTTTCTCAAGGTATAATAATCGTTCTTCAAGTGGAGAAGTGTCTGGCAGTAACTGTATTGCCAATTTTAAGGACGGGATCTGACATTCTATAGGCAAGACTGCTTCCAACCCGTAAACGAGTTGAAAAGGTGAGAAACCGGTTGCAGTCCTAACAGACGTTTGGTAATCACATAATGTCGAGTATAACATCAAATGCCAATTTGACTTGGCTGAGTTGATCGTTCGTTGTAGGATGGTCTTAAGAGATTTATTGACAGCTTCCACCTGACCATTTTCTTGGGGGTAGTAGGGTGACGAATGTTCTTGCCGCAACCCAAGCTTTGATGTTAATTCGGTTATCATTTGGTTGTGAAAGTGACTGCCATGGTCAGTGACAATCTCTCTCGAGATGTCGAACCTTGTGATTATCTGGTTGAACAAAAAGAGAGTTGCAGTCTCTCCATCATCTTTAAACGTTGTCATAGCTTCGACCCACTTCATAAAGTAGTCTACGGCTACAATGATATAACGATGCCCTTTGGATGAAGGAGGGTTGCATGTAGTGTAATCAATCCCCCACTTGGTGAAGGGACCAACTGTGATGATAGGAAACATGGGAGTGGGATGTGCCCTCATCTTCCAAGAGAAGATCTGACACGGGTGGCACTTCTTGACCAATTCGAGACAATCTTTGATTAGTGTCAGCCAAAAGTAACCTACTCGTAAAATATTTTGGACTGTTGCCAACCCAGAAAAATGACCACCACATGCTCCATTATGGAAATCGTTAAGAACGATTTCCGCTTCTTCATGAGTGAGGCATAGACGAAGAATGCAATCTACACCACGACGATAGAGAGTGTCCTCGAGGATGAGATAATTCTTGGCTTGATGACGTATACGGTGGAGTTCATCACGAGAAGCAGAGGCGGGGCACTTCAAAGTCTGGAGATAGACAAGAATATATCCATACCAGGGGTCCGAAGATGCTATCAAAAACATATCTCCTCGAATAGGCGATTCTTCGGGCACAACATCACCTAAATCGACTAGAAGTTCCGAAATAAGTTCTGCGAAGACCAATGACTTTTTGGATTTCTCCGAAATGAAATCTAAGTCAAATTCCTGGAAGACGACTATCCATCTACTGATTTTTCTTCCTATTAGCCATCGTGTCAACACATATTGAAACAGATTCACAATGACAATGACGGTGGTCTTGCGAAACAAAACATAATGACGGAACCATTGGACAGCATGGACTGCTACCAACGCAAGTTTTTCCATATGAGAATAATTGAGTTATGGTCCGACAAGGCCTTGGCTCAGGTAATAGATCACATATTATGAGATCAAATCATCTTCCTGAACTAAGACCATGTTAATGGTTGACTCTGCTACAGCCAAGTATAATAAGAAATATTTTTTATAGTTGGGTGGTCGAAGAAGAGGGGAAGTTGTGAGGGCATGTTTGAATGCTTCGAAGGAGTGTTGAACGGCATCGTCCCAATGAAAAGGAACGTATTTTTTTAGTAAGCGCATAAATCCCTTCATGATCTCGGCATAGTTGGCGATGAAATGCCCCAAAAAGTTTGCCTTGCCCTGTAGACTCTGAAGTTGAAGGATTGTGCATGGGGGAGGCAATTGAACTATTGCCTCAACCTTGAGAGGATCAACCATGATCCCTGTTGTTGACACTATGAAACCTAACAAACGTCTTGATGTTACGCAAAAGTTGCATTTGTTTGGGTTCAAGCGAATCCAGAAGTAGCGGCATCACTCAAAGATAAGTCGGAGGTGTGTGGGATGATCCATTCTCTTGCAAGATCGTGATGCTAAATCATCTAAGTAGGCTTTGACTATATGCTTGAGATCATGGAAAGAAAAATACATGGCCCCCTGGAAGGTAGCTCCAGCATTTTTGAGACCAAAAGGCATCTTACGATAGGAAAATGTACCCCAAGGCAAAATGAATGCAGTTTTTTGTTGGTCTTCAGGCTTGATTTGTATCTGATTATATCCCGAAAAACCATCCATGAAAGAAAAGGCCTCACAACCTGCACATTCATCAATTATCTAGTCAATGAATGGTGTGGGAAAATTATCTTTTGGACAGGCCTTGCTCAAATCATGGAAGTCAGTACATACGCGAATCGTGCCCTATTTCTTGTTGAATGGCACAGGATTTGACACCCATTGGGTCAAATGGATAGGATAGATAAAATCGTCTTTGAGCAGTTTCTCGACTTCAACCTTAATGGCTACTGCTTTCCTGGGATTAACTGGACGAAGCTTCTGCCGAACTGGCTTGGAATCCTGATAAGTTGTGATTTCATGTTCGACTAATTTTGGATCAATGCCTGGCATTTCCTCATAAGACCAAGCAAAAACGTCGCAGAATTCTTTAAATAAATCTGTGTAGATTTGAATCTCTTCGGGAGAACAGTCAGCTCCGACGAAAACATTCTCCACGATGTCAGGGGTTCTGGAGATATTAATCGATATAGTTTCAGTGATAGTTTCCATATTACCCTCAGCATAAACCTCATGTGTAGCCAAGGGATTGATAGGATAGGACCTATCTCCAGTCATAGTCAAGGTGAATTTCCCTGCTTCGATTATGCTTAACTCTTGGAAGAAGTATGATTTGTGATGGAGATCGTCCCAGGGTTTGTCTGGACTAGTCATTGCTTCAATGATTGATTCGTCTGAGGGAAATACTAAGTCTAATGAATCGATACCAGTGAGGGAATCTTGAGCCCAAATAGGCTCCGGGATCGGATCTAACTCTTGTGCAGGAGTCAGATCGGTGTTGGTTGAAGCTTGTTGAACTAAAGAGTACACTGCCTCTACCGAGGACAAGGGCATGGACATACCATGGTGCCCTGTCCCTTTCATCATGGTCGATGGGGAAGGAAGAATCCACAGATCGTTGAAGTAAGTCGTGCGAAATGACGAAACTTGGAAAATCTCAACATTATGGTGGTCTGATACGAACTTGACATCACCATGAGGAGGCGGGTAATTGAAAGTACCCATCAAAGATGGGCACAAACCAACCCCTACATTGACGATGCATGGTTGGGGATTGTCAATCATCAAGACCGCAGATGCCCCCAATGAAGGGTCAGGTCTAAAGAAGGACAATTGATCAATGGTCATGATCTAGCCCTCATGTGGAAACAACAAGACCAAGAAAATTGTAGCAACCAATGCTTGCATGGCATAATTCCAACTCCTACCTAACAAGAGATTGTAGTTGAGGGATGCGTTGACTACTTCTACCTCGACGCACACAGTATTCCCTCCTAACTGCACGGGGAAAGAGGGGATGGTGCCATGTGGTCAGAATGAACAACCGTCGAAAGCGGTAAGAAGAGTAGGTGACAGAGACAAAACGGGCTGGCCAATGGCCTTCCAACTAGGCTCCCTTTCCGGGGAACCCTGCTGTCGGCCGAGCCGGTGGTAGTTGGAGAGGGGCAGTTGGCTACCCTTGCCTAGACATATTGTTTGGGAGAGGATTTTATGTCTGGGTCAGTGGTGAGGATTGGGGCGATGGACGCCCCGGTACATAGTTGCATGGCATCGATGGTTGTGAGAGTGTATGGGTCGCTCGCGACTCAGCGTATCAATGGTGGCCAGTTGAGGATCATGCAGCGAGCACTAGGGGGTGAGCATTTTACCTGGGGCTTGATGTTGCACGCCAAGATGGTGGGATAGCTCACCAGGTGTCGAGTGGCCGACTCAGAGGATTTTGCCTTTGGATCGATCATGGTGGCTTGGTTTCTAAAGAGGGTGTCGATGTTGTGCCCGAGAGTGTTGTTAGACCCGTCAAGACCGCGAGAGCCGCAACTGCGGCAGTGGTCGACGATTTTGGTTCGTCAAGGGGGTAGGGAGGGTGGCCACTACTTCACGGCCGAGGCTGCACAGGTGTGGCGTCAGATGCCACAGATCATATTGCAGTTTCCATATAGTGGGATAGATTTTCGTGATGATCCTGAGATGATATTACCTCCGGGAGAGGTATTCAATCGTCGAGGTATGATGTGTTGTTTACTGGTTTTGTTGATTTGTTTTTTATATAGTATAGCATATGGTTGATATTTGTATGGATGTTGATGTTATCATGTGTTTTTTTGTGTAGATGTGGGACCGCGTGGACGAGAGGATGAGCTGATCCGAGTGCCAGGGGCCTGTGAGACCACCGCGGGGAGAGTTGCGAGCAGGGGAGAGGCGATGTCGAGAGGATGTTGGGGCAAGGCCTAGTGATGATGATAGAGCATCCCAGAGGCGCCATTATGATGACCCCGGGGCAGGTCCGTGCCATTCTCCTCCAGCCGAGGCTGGGGGAGAGTTTGATGATTTATGTCGCCGACTAGAGGTGGTTCTACAGGGAGTGCCCAAGAGGATGTGGGTGTGGATCCAGGATGAGGGGATCCTGGAGCAATGTATTGGGCTGTCGGCGGAGTCGCGGACCTTGATTCGCAGAGCAGCTGTAGTCGGAGCTGCGATGACTGGACGGTTGCCTCCGGGACCTGGGGGACCTGGAGCTTGTGGGGTACCTCCGCCAGAGGGGACCTGGTGTTGGATCACTAGAGGCACCCTGAGGGCTGCTAGATATGTAGTTGTGTATCTAATATAGGCTGGTGAGCCCATTTTGTATAGTTGTGACATCCAGTTTTGTATTGGTAGGGATGAGGTGATTCACCTGCCTAC
>JZKD02S1271153.1:118510-141476 GCA_000966675.3 Picea glauca
GGCTCCACCATATGTAAAAGATAATTAATGTTTGTTGTAATAATTAATTATTTTCCGAGTTATTGAGGTCGGCCCTGTTGTGCCAATAGACACCACTTTTGGTCTGTCCAATCTAGTATAAATAAAGGTAATTTCCCTATTGAGGAAACACACAACACACAAGTCACTTGTCATTTGGAAATTTCAGCAAGTATATCTTCTAGGGCTGAAGTGCACACCTCTCTTGGGCGCAAGTTTCAAGGTAGTAGAGAACCCTCTTGTGTGCATTAGGGTTTCATGATTGGAGGATCTTTTCTTGAGAATATAGCAAAGGATTGTTGGGTTTTTCTCCCTTGTTGAGAAGGGTTTTCCCAGGATATTTCTTGTGTTCTTGTGCATGGTATTTCTTCTTGTGATCTTGGTTATTGCAACAATTGTGAATGGTGTAGCTGCATTTTTGTATGGTTCAAGTACATGATTAAAATGAAATAAACTTCATGCTTGAGCCAAGCATAGTGAAAATTCAACATGATCGGCCCATTGACGATCAACGATCCCCGATGGTTGTCGAATACACTTTCCCAAACCGGTCGATTTGACCATCGACCACTTCTGTTGGTTGACGTGGCAACTGCTGACGTGGCATGACACGTGGACGTTGATGTTGCATGACACGTCGTCCTGAGATGTCAATGTGGGTGACATGGCATGACACGTGGATGCTAACATGGCATGACACATGGATGATGACATCATCATCCTCTTCCCCCATCGGCCATCAGTCGATTCTCTTGGACAACCTGGACTCCTCGCCGACTTTGGCAGACGCCAAACCATCGACGCATCGGCGACTTCTCTTGCTTGGTTCGAACACTTCACCGACGCTAAACCATCAACGCATCGACCATCGACGATGTTCGTTGGCGATTGAAAAATACTATGTCGGATTCGACCAACCCCCGACCGTCGGCCATCGGTGGTCAGAGATGTCTCCCGATCGAACCAACTCTTCGCCCAACTCCACCAACGCTCTTCCATTGACCGTCGGGCATCGGCGTTTTCTCTTTGCGAATTTCCAAGACTTCGCCAAACTCGCCAATCTGACCCTCGGCCATCGATGGATTCTATTGTCAAACCTCACACTTGGAAATTTTTCAACCAAAAACTCGATGAATATAAACCGTCGATCTAATCCATCTCACCACCCCCAATTTAATCTTGGTCGTTGATCTCATCAACCTTTCTAATGGTCGAATCCATATGAATTTTTAAATTTATCATAGTGAATCTCAGTCATCAATCACGAGATCAAACACGATCTCAGTCGTCGATCCTCCAAACTACCTATAACTCTGCAAGCGGCCATTAAAACTTGAATTTCGACCTTTCCAGATCGAATTTCGATTAGCAACTTCACCACTCTACTCCATTAACCTTGTTAAACCATTCGAAGTCATTAAAACTCGGATTTCACTCACAAAATTGGGAATTTCTCTCTAAAATCTTTGTTTTTCCACAAACCCATCACAACAAAAATCTGCAACAACGAATTTCACCAATTCGCTCTAGTTCGAGCCCATACAAGACCGGTGTTTGAACCGGAAGCTCTGATACCATAATGTAACGTCCCCCAGCCCAACTGAGGGACATTACGGTGCAGAATACACATAAAAACAAAATTCATGCTAACTAATTCAATTCATTTACAGTTAACTCATTTCCTGTAGCTTTCGGCTACAAATTAAAAGAGATTTAGCCATTGTCTATAACCATAAAACAGATGCATCTACAATATGCTAATAATCCACATGAAATGCATATAAACAGCTCATTACAACAACATATAATTATTCTCATTTACACAGAGTTCATGCACAGCAATAACACGTGTGAACAACACGGCAACAAAATAAAACACTTATCTTTAAACAAGAGTTGTGCAACCAGCTACTTGGGACAGACGTTCCACCCAACCATAGACTGACTGTTCCAAATCTCAACGGTCATTCACCCCCGAGTTGAGGCTAGCAATCCACAAAAGAGGGTGGTCTCTCACAATCCACTCACAGCTCATAAAACTCACAACCCAACTGATATTCTCCTACAGCTATCCCGAATTTCCACCAGCTCTCTTCCTCTTGACCTGTCCAACCCAAGGAATGCACCATTCGTTTATCAGGGATAACCCAAGGGATGTACCATCTGTTTATCAGGATTAATCCAAGGAATGTGTCATTCTTTTATCAGGGTTTCTCTGGCAAAGGTAGCTAGGAACTCAAGGGAAAACTGTTGCTAGGAAAAACTCTCAGCAAACCAACAGCAAACACTTGTTGTTTTAGTGCAACTCACACAGGAGTTCACTCTTCAGGGATGACAACCTGGCTCTTCAGTTTTCCAGCTCCAAATCGCTCCAATTACGCTCCAACATGCTCTAGAATTCGCCCTCCATGGCTGCATGAATCAGCTTCAAGCTCTGTTTTTTGCTCTCTCCTTGTTTTTCATGCACAAAAATTCAATCTGTAAAACTGTTGTCCCAACCCATACCAATTTCCTCTCTTTGGCTTACCTTTCTTAACTCACACTCTTCCCCAAGCTGATTGTACTCAACCCCCATGTGCCAAATAACTTTGGGATGTGACCACTCACACCCACCCTCTAACATGTATTCAATGATTCGCTTTGGGAACACTCAATCAGAAATGGGAAGGTTCATATACAAATAGCAAATTTAGGAAAATGGGTTGCATTAATATACATGGGTAATTCTCCCTTTGGACCCCTCTTGGCCATTATCCTAGACACTCCCCTCTCTTGTGGATTAATTCAGCCCCCATCTGTTGTCCATGTCCCCTTAGTAGCTGGCATCACATTTTATTATTAAAACATTGAAATACAATTCGCATATTACATCGCTTTGGCAGTAACCACACATTATATCTACATAAGCATTAATTAAATCAAGGATTATAGTGGGGATGTTACAATTAGGTCATAGATCTAAGTTCTAGAATTGGTAAAAAACAATAAATAGGTGGTTGTAGCATGTTTGTTTTCGCTGTAAACAGCCCTATTTTTCAGAGAAATAAGCTCATATGTGTTAGCTTTTATAGCTCAGGAGGTACTTCGCATGTTTTGTCTTGTATGCGGAAGTTACCTTGCATTTGCACCACTAGGCACTTGACTTTGTAATAGGCGTTTTATAAAGTAGTAATAAAGTGACTCTCTTATTAAAGTGATTTTTTGTAAAGTGTCATTTCTAATATTTTATTAAAGTGACTTTATGCCATAAAGTGCACTTATGTCATAAAGTGGAATTTTACTTTAATAAATGTAAGTGATTTATTTTGGAGGGAATGAATCATGTCCCTTGATCTTGTAAAGGCAAGATTAGATCTTGGCCATTGGATTTAGGGATGGGGAAGGTGAAAAATCATTTTCAGTTATAAGAGAAAGCCTAGGGTAGTGTGCAAGACAAGCAAATGAGAGATTTGGAGAGAGCTTGGAAGAATTTGTTTGCTGCAGATTTGGCACTGTTTCCAAGAGAGATTGGGCACAAATCCCAAGGTGAATTTTCTATGTGAAAAGTTGTTGAAGTTATTGCTGTTGTTGAGGGCCGTATTATACGGATCTGTACAGGCCCAATTTTTGAGGCAGACTAAGGCACGATTTCCGAGGATGTTTGGAGTGTTTCTTGCAGCAGCAAGGCCGTACAGTTCAGGTAGTACAGCTGCTGGTGGGCACTATTTTCAAGGTGTTGTTCTGTAGGAGGGCCGTACAACAGTACGGAATTTCTGGGCACGGTTTTCTAGACAGAAATTTGGGACAGTTGTGGGTGTCTGTAAGCTTTTCTCTTACTACCATGAATATCTGTTGTAACATTTATTCTCCCTGGAGCTGCTAATAAAATCTCTCTTGGTGGGCTTCCCCAAACTGGGGTTTTCCTTGGCTGGTTGTCAAAATCTGGGTGTGCACATGTATTTTTGTGACTGTTGCTCACTGTTATTTTCCACTGCAATACTTGCTTAGTAATGTGTGCTTCTGCTTATGATATAGTGGTATGTAGGTATTACATTCAAAATTCATTTAAGACAGAAATCTGTGTTTACTAAGTGTTTGACAAAAGTCCTATGGAGTTTGTGTGCTTTTGTTACTGATTTTCTACAATATGACCTTTTCTTTTAGAATCCATATGCCCAATGTTGTTTAGGCACTAGTCTTGCTTTTCAACCCTCATAAAAAATCATAACTTTCATACTTTACTTTGCTGGAATGAAATCTGAAATAAGTACATGCAAAAACCAATATTAAGACTTCATTCCTTGAGCCCAAATCTTTCCGTTTTAGGGCTGTTTGAGATCTGGAATTTACACAGAAAATTCAGCCTGCTGGTTCCAGCAAAAGACTCCTGTTGATGTTCCAAAATCTGAAGTGTATTGTTAAAACTTCCACAAGATCAAAGTTGCTTCTAAGCCTAAAAAATCTTCTTGTTTTAGCACCTTTCGTTGTGCTCATTTGAAGTACATCAAACCAAGAATTTATATCAGAAATTTATATTAAAATCTAGATTCAAGTTGAACTCGAGAAGTCACTCATTTACACATATTATAGGTTCAATCTCTCTTGTAATAAATTTGGAATCGACAATTGATTATCATCATAAAACCAGATTAACATTAAGTCTCTTGAAACCCCATTCAAGTCATCCGTATCCATCAAAGACTTAGTGTCCAGGGACTCCCCCTTGAGTTGGAAAGGAACCAACCTAAAGAGTGTGAGTGGGTTATTGAGGTGACAGTGGATGACCCCTCCAAGTTGCCATTAGGTCTTTACCTTGTGAATTGGGACTTTGCCATCTTAGGTGAAGACTTAAACAGGAACATTTTGGTGCAGTTGCCAGGGATAAAATCCGTTTCCTGGATCAAAAAGAGTATGCTTCAACATTGTTGATGAGTCAATCATTGGAGATATATTATAAGAACTCATCTAGCGACTCCACAAGAAGAAGGTACATCTAGGAGATACTCCACAAGGAGTTCATCTCAAAGACTTTCCTAGATTTTCCGATCCAGAAAAAGTCTACAGAAGAAGAATTAAAAAAGCCTCTCGATATTCAATTAAGAAAAGCCTTGAAATCCTTGACATTAGAGGCCTATTCCTTGACTCTTCCAATCAGCAAAACCCCAGAGTAGTCATGGCTTCATGGAAGAGTAATCTGTACAAGGCATTGGATATCTCAGCTATCCAAAGAGCCCCACATGACAGGACTGAAAAATATAGTAAATGGCTTCCCAAATTCTCAAGAAACAATGTCATACTCGTAACAACTAAGGAGCCATTGAAAAATTTCAAGATGTTTTGGAAAAATATGAAATAGAAAATGACCATGAAGATGTAGTGATGAAACTCTTTGTCCTTTTATTTGAAGAAGATGCTATCTTTCAGGCAGCCCCAGAGTTCAAGCAATTATAGATCATTTTCAGCAAATACAAAAGGTATTGTGGATTCTCAAAGCTAACTTACACACTACACAAAAGAAGATGAAACAAGAAGTAAACGAAGGGAGGAGTGAGCAGAACTTTCAAGCAGGGCATTAAATGTAAATGTCTCCAACCATACAAGCAGCCTTCTCCTAAAAAGAAAGCAGAGAACAATCTAGCACCGAGGTCCTATGGTCTCTACATGGCACTTGAGCAAATTGGGGAAGTGACATATGCACTAGAGTTACACAATACTTCCATGAGTTGCAATGTTTTCCATGTCTCCTCTCTATAGAAGGTGGTTGGTCGAGATACCAGGATAGATCCATCTTAACCTTGGAGTTAGTAAGCACCAAGAGGGATCAAAAGAAATAGAAACATAATTCTCTTGGTGCTTAAAAGATCTGAGGTTAAAATCGATCTATACTAGTTTATTTTATAATAGATTTTTATAATTATTATGGCCCCTTTTTTGTTTATAGTTTTTATTATCATGGTCAGCTATTTTTAATTTTTAATTTTTAATTTTTTGGTACTTCAATTTTTTTTCAATTTAGTTTATTAATGTTACAGACGTAGTCACGTAACACATCTACCTAGGTTGTAGATGCACCTTGCTATTCTCTGTGCAATCAACATGCAAACAGAGCTACCCAAGTTTGATGCAAAGGGTCAAATGCAAATGGAACTAGAAAGCATTCTTAACAGTTATACAAAGAGACTTTGGTCCAACGAGGTAAAGGAATACCTCATCAAATGGAAAGATTACCTAGCATAGGACACCACATAAGAAATTGAACAATTTTTCGACAACACCCAAGTCTGCCCAAGCTTTGAGGACAAGGATTTTGTAAAGGAGGGGAGCATGTTATGTACCATCCTACTTATGTAATAAGGCCTAAGGCATTAATAAAGGCCAACTTTGATTAACTAGGGGTTAGGTGTGTCCTAATAATGTAATAAGAACTAAGACATTAATAAAGCCAATTGTGTTAATTAGGGGATAGGTGTGTGTTAGTAATGTCATAAGGCCTAAGACATTAATTGTTGAGTAATATAGCTCGAACAGGAACTTCCACACAAGTTCAGTGTGAATGTGCTAGAATTGGTTCAAGATATTTTGAAAAGTAACTCTATTTTGTAATTCACTTTAGGAAAAGGTGAAAAGTCTTATATTTAGTTGTTGAGTCTAAAGTGTATTTCATGCATTCATGACTTAGACTATGATTAATCTCAACTGACATCTCACCGAGAGATTAGGGTTTTGATAGATTAGTTTTTCAGCTAAAAGTATAAAGATAAGTCAAGATAGAGAGTTCAGGCATATTTTTGTCAAACAAGGACAACAACCAGTTGAGCAAAGCTGAAGAACAGGTGAGGAGCCACAGCAGCAATCTGTACAGAAAATCTGTACAGTTGTACAGAACTGTACAACAAATTCGTACAATTGTGTGAAGCCATACAACAGATATACACAGTTGTATGGATCCATACAGCAGGCCATACAAACTTCCTTATAGGTTGTTTCTTCTGATTTTTGTGCAACTCTATTTCTAAGGTGATTTCGATAATCGTGCAGCTGTTGTTTTAGCAGCTTGTGGAGGTTTCCTTGTAAGTGTTAGAATTAGGGAAATAATGCAGAACAGAAAAGTCTTTTGTATTTTCAGTTAGAAAAACAACTAAGTCTCATCCTCWGAACAGTAAATTACTACAACACTGTTTATATAAAAAAAAAACTGAACAGAGAACTARTAATATGATTTGAGTTTGTAAACAAATTCYGAGTGTGTAAAGCCACTCAGATCTATGCTAGCAGAGTTAGATTTAACTGGGATCTAAAGACAAGAAGTAGATCTAGATTAATCATCAAAACATTCTTTCTGATCTAATCTAATGAAGATATAGATCAGTATCCAGATCTGACCTATAATGCTGATATGGATCTAGATCAATACTCAAAACAATATCAGATCTGAAAATAAACAACCTATAATATTCAAAGCTGATAGATCTAAACAGATCAAAAAACTCAGAAACAATATTCAGATCTGATAATGGTAAACTGAATAGATAACATACCTTGTAGTCTTACCTCAGTGGAAGTTCATGCCACATACAAGAGATATAAAGCGACTTATAATTATGCTCAGAAAAAATCAGAATCATAGATCTACCATATAGGTTAGATCTAATGATTAGACTTTCTTGCCACCAGGAGAAGAAAATTTTATGTGATGAAAAACCCTCACACACACATAAGTTTCCAAGAACTCAAACCCTCACACACAACAAGGGTTACAGGCAACTTAGAGGGGCCGCGGCTCAAAGAGTAAGGTTCAGAACTGTGCTAGGAGAGTCACGGCTCAAAAGAAAGAGGTCGGATCTATGCTAGGGAGGTCACGGCTCAACAGTTCTGCACTAGGAGGGAGACGGCAGCTTCAACCACTTTGAAACAGCACACAAAGCAAAAACTCAGCTCAGCAACCCTTACCACAGACTTGGCATCAGCAGAGGAGGACCTTCATCTCACCAGCTACACATGGACCTGTCAACAAGAAGAAGAACCAAGGCTAAACTAACCTGTTGGAGAAGGGTCGCAGCACCATAGGAAACCTCAGCAACTGTTACAAAGGGGTGACAGCTTCAAAGAGAAGATCCGCCCACTTTAGAAGAAAACATAAGAGTATATAATAAAGATAGAGGGTAGGTCTCTATATATACCTTTTAGGCTAAGTTAGGTTAATAGAAATATTAATTAAAATAACAACTAAAAATAACATGTTTAATTAATATCATTAATTAACCATGTTATAATTAAAATATTTAATTAATATTTTTACAATAACCCCTAAAGCAAAAGCAAAGTCCTAAATAAACACAACCTTGGATGAAGAGGGTTTGGGAAGGGTGACTGGGTGGCAATACTTGTCCATTCATTCTCAAAGTGACCCTTTTAATTTTATCATCATTGCATATGGGATACATCGCTCATATGGTCATGCCCACCTTAAATGAGGGGCATATACCAACAAGCACCTGATCAAAGACCAGGTGGCCCCAGAACATCTCTGGGGTCTTATCCACCAAGGTACAAGACCAAGGATCAACCCATGCCCCAGGCATGGGTACCCTGGAACATTTCCAAGGGCCCTAGACATATCTAGGGACTTTATCTGCTCGGTCCCAAACCAAGAACCCCAATCATATATTGGGGGGCCTCTCAGGGGTCTTTACTGCTTGGTCCCAGACCAAGAACCCCAGTCATCTACTGGGGGCCCTTACAAGGGTCTTTTGCCATGGCACTGACTGTTTGGTCCCAAACAAAGAACCCCAGGAATGCACATGGGGCCCTAGATCTTGGCTAGGGTCTTTTCCATCCTCCCAGAGAATGGCTCTTGCAGCTGCTTTAAATTCAACAGTAAGCTTTGAATAAGGAACAAAAAGTTGATTTTGAAGGTGAAATTACATGTGTATGTATGAAACTGTTTTATGCTTCTGCTATTTACTTTTCCTGCTATTGTGTGATTGAGGCTATGGTCTGAAATTAATTTATGCGTTAATTGAATTTAGAAACTTATTTGTTTAATTGAGATCATAAGGACAACAATCACCTAGGGCTGGAAATTTCCACATGGTATCAAAGCTAGGTTCTCCGATTGAGATTCTCAAAGGTTTGCAACAATATATCTATTATCAACTGCCAGAAACAAGGACCAACAATTAGAGGGTTTCGATATTTTTTTAAGGACTAATTTTCAGATTTGGGAGTTTGTGAGTAGATCTCAGAGATGGCATCAGTGAGCCTCAAGATTCGAGGATAGAATGGATGGCGCCTCAAATTTCTTGTCTTGGAAAGTTGGGGTTACACTCCTATTGGAAGAGAATGATCTCTGGGATATTGTCAAGGATGTTGTACCTTCGCCTACAGATCCGTATCAGTTGGTAGCTCACAAGAAGAAGTGAAGGCCAAGCGGATGATTATGGATGCAACTAAGGATCACTTAATTCCTCACCTATCTAAGAAGAAAACGGAAAAGGAAATGTTTGATGCCCCGATTAGCCTCTACCAAAGTAAGAACATAAAAAGGAAGATGATATTGCAGAACAAACTTAGAGCCGTATAGATGACCAGATCAGATTCAATTACTAGTTACCTTATGAAGGTCACGCAAATTCGTGATCAAATTGCAGCAGTTGGGGAGAAGATTGCAGATGCAGAGCTAGTGAACATGCCATTAAATGGATTCTCAGCTTCATGAGAACCATTTGTCAAAGGTATTTGTTCTTGTGAGAACCTTCCTAACTTTGAAAGATTATGGGATGACTATATCCAGGAGAAGACTCTGATGGAGTTAAAAGCAAACAAGAAGGGTGGTGTCGAGAACCTAGCCCTATTTGGACAGACAAATAAGGGCAGAGGTAAAGGACTCGGAAAGGGTAAGGAAAGAATGAGGAGTCAACCCCATAGCTAGGGAAGGACTTGAGTAAAATCAAGTGCTTTGTCATAATCACGGGCATTATGCATCATAGTGTCCAGATAAGAAGGGAAAAAGTAAGAAAGCAACAAAAGAAGGTAGCAAGCTTTGCAAAAAATTAGATGAACAAGTGTGTTGCCAAGTTTGAGAAATATTTCTCAATGGTATCTTACCTTTCTACCAACATGGTTCCAAGAAATGCATGGTATGTAGACAGTGGGGCATCTTGTCATATGACATCAGCCTGGCAGTGGTTTTCTAGTCTAACACAGCAAGACTTAGGAGTACATGTTGAGCTTGGTAATGATGCCAAGTACCCACTAGCAGGAGATGGCATTATTCCCTTCTAGCTCAAGTCAAGAACTCTTTAGATTTTGATGATGTTTTGTTTGTTCCAGATCTTAGGAAGAACTTGCTTTCAATTTCAGTTATGGAGGATAAGGGCTATGCAGTTGAGTTCAAGAACCCAAGGGTCCACATTAGACCGAAGGAATCGAGCCCAGATGCAGCACATGTAATAAAGGTTAGAGAAGGTAATCTTTACAGGATGCAGAGTGAATTTATTCAAGCCCTGGTTCATAACAGTGACCTGTGTGGGTTGTGGCATGAGAGGATGGGGCACCTACATCATAGAGCATTGTCTATTCTAAGGGAGATAGTCACAGGTCTTCTAGAGTTCAGCATTGAGCAGCAAGGATTATGCAAAGGATGCACGCTTGGCAAGCATGCCAAGGCTACTTTCTCAAGCAACAAGTATAGGTCTAAGGAGATTCTAGACCTCGTGCATTTGAATGTTTGTGGATCGATGTTAGTAGCATCAATTTTAGGAAGCAAGTATTATGTTTCCTTCATTGATGACTTCTCTCACGAGACTTGGATCTACTTCCTAAAGACCAAGGATGAGGTCTTTAGCAAGTTTCTGGAGTTTAAAGCATTAGTTGAGAGCCAGACAAGAAAGAAGATCAAAGTCTTGAGATCGAACAATGAGGGTGAGTATACCTCCAACGACTTCGAGGGTTTCTCCAAGGAGGAAAGGATCAAGAGGAAGCTAATTCTTTTGTACAAACCACAACGAAATGGGGTTGCAGAGCGAAAGAATCGATCCATCATAGGGGTTTTCAAGGCTATGATTCATGACTAGGACTTGTCAATGTTCTTTGGGTAGAGGCATGCAACACAGTAGTCTACATAAAGAACATGTGTCCTCACAAGATCTTGGAGAACAAGGCACCAGAGGAAGCATTCACTAGTGTGAAGCCAAAGGTGATTCATTTCAGCATTTTTGGATGTCCAGTTTATATCCATGTACTGGTGGATAAGAGGACTAAGTTGGAGCCCTCCAACGGGAAGGATTTAGTTGGGGGTTACAGTGAGACTTCAAAGGCCTACAAGGTCTATATTCCAGAGCAAAGGAAGACAGTAGTGAGCATGGATGTAAAGTTTGAGGAAGACTTTGCATCCAAGGAATCCCATGAGCCTATTCCAATGACAAAGGATGAGCAGGAAGCTCCAAAGGTTGAGCCAAGGTCACAAGTGACTTCCAACACAAGACAACAGCCTTCATGTGAAGAGGAGGAGACATCAACTCTTTCTAGTTTTGTTAGAAGACCTCGATGGTTCACTCAAACATTGAGGGATGCATAGGAGTATGTTGAGACTCCTACGAGCACATTTAAAGAGAGCAAACCTCCAAAGAATTTTCCAAATTAGATGGCATTGGTGAGTAGCATCATAGATTCCAAGCCTTTCAGCTTTTAAGAAGCAACATACCAACAAGTATGGCAAGATGCCATGGTGGAGTACACCTCCATCATGAAGAATGATGTTTGGGACATAGTACCAAGACTAACGAGGAAGTTAGTAATGAATTCCAAGTGGCTCTATAAGATCAAGCATGCAACAGATAGCAGCATTGAGAAGTTTAAGGCGAGGTTCGTGGTGAAAGCGTTCTCCTAGAAAGAGGGAGTAGACTATGAGGAGACATTAGCTCCAATCACCAGGTACACTTCCATTAGAGCAATTATGTCCTTAGTTTCATTTATGGGATGGAGGATACATTAGATGGATGTGAAGACAACTTTCCTTAATGGGATCATTGAGGAAGAAGTGTACATAGAATAGCCTCGGGGCTTTAACGTAAATGGGAAAGAGTCCCATGTTTGTAGGTTTAAGAAATCTTTGTATGAGCTCAAGCAGGCATCGAGACTCAAGAGCATGGTATTCCAGGATAGATGGTTATTTGCAGAGTATAGGTTTCATCAAATGTGAAGCAAATCCTAACTTATATTATATATTTGTTGGGATTGATCTACTCATTTTGGTGTTGTACGTAGATGACTTGTTTCTTACAGGTGCAGAGATGCTTATTTCAGGGTACAAAGCAAATATTGATGTTGAGTTTGAGGTGAAGGACATTGGCATTATGCATTACTTCTTAGATTTAGAGGTTTGGCAAAGACCAAGGGAAATATTCTTTGGGAAAAGTAAGCATGTAGTTGATATCTCGAAGAGGTTCCAAATGGAGGACTGCAAATCTATGGCCATACCCATGATCTTTAATATGAAGAAGGTGACGACTTCAGATTCAAAGTTGGTGGATCCCACATTGTACAAGCAACTGATAGGTTCCTTGATGTATTGGATCAACAATAGACCAAATATATGTTTTGCAATGAACACCTTGAATCGGTTCATTGTGGAGCCAAGGCAGGAGCATTGGGTAGCTGGAAAACATGTGCTCAAGTACTTGAGGGGCACAGTGGAGTATGGTCTGATATATCTAGGAGATGGTGAAGTGAAAGTTGCAAGGGTATATAGACTCGGATTGGACAGGAAATTCAGTAGACAGGAAGGGCACCTCAGAGTGTTACTTTAGCATGGGTTCAATAATGATATCATGGTTTAGCAAGAAGCAGACTTCCATGGAACTTAGCTCAGTAGAGGAAGAATACATGGCAGGAAATACTGCTAGTTGTGAGGCCTATTTGATCAAGAGTTGGATCCCACGATCATTTACTATGATAATCAAAGTTGCATCAAACTCTCTAAGAATCCAGTATTTCATGACAAGTCCAAGAACATAGAGATCAGATATCACTTCATACGAGACAAGATTCAAAAGGGAGTAGTGTTAAGCTCCAATATATTCCCACAGATTAGCAAGTAGTTGATATTCTGACCAAGCCCTTTTATCAAAAGGGAATGTTGAAGCATTCAGAGAAAAACTTGGATTGGTGCAGAATTCCTTCCTCACTAAGAGGGAGTGTTAAGAAAGATAGTTTGGACAGGAACTTCTGCATAGGTTCAATGTGAACGCACTGGAAGTGGTTCAAGATATTTCGAAAAATAACTCTATTTTGTAATTCACTTTAGGAAAAAGTGAAGTCTTATATTTAGCTATTGAGTCTAATAAAGTGTATTTCATGCTTTATTGACTTAGACTAGGATTAATCTCAACTGTACATCTCATCAAAAGATTAGGGTTTTGGTAGATTAGGGTTTCAACTAAAAGTATAAAGACTGGTCAATATAGAGAGTTCAGACACAGTGTTTGTCAGTCATGGACAACAACTAGTTAAGCAGAGCTGAAGAATAAGAGAGGAGCCAAAGCAGGAAAAGCCAATATTTCATGACAAGTCCAAGAACATAGAGATCAGATATCACTTTACACGAGACAAGATTCAAAAGGGAGTAGTGTTAAGCTCCAGTATATTCCCACGGATTAGCAAGTAGTTGGTATTCTAACCAAGCCCTTAGCAAAAGGGAATGTTGAAGCATTCAGAGAAAAACTTAGAATGGTGCAGAATTCCTTCCTCACTAAGAGGAAGTGTTAAGAAAGATAGTTTGGACAGGAACTTCTGCATAGGTTCAATGTGAACGCGCTGGAAGTGGTTCAAGATATTTTGAAAAATAACTCTATTTTGTAATTCACTTTAGGAAAAAGTGAAGTCTTACATTTAGCTATTGAGTCTAATAAAGTGTATTTCATGCTTTATTGACTTAGACTAGGATTAATCTCAACCGTACATCTCATCGAAAGATTAGGGTTTTGGTAGATATGGACAACAATATAGAGAGTTCAGAAACAGCTTTTGTCAGACATGGACAACAACTAGTTAAGCAGAGCTGAAGAATAAGAGAGGGGCCAAAGCAGCCATCTATATAGCAGTCATATAGCAAATCTGTATAGTCGTAGATATCCGTATAGAAAATCGTATAGTCTTCCTTGTAGGTTGTTTCTTCTTGGTTTTTGTGTAGATCTATTTCTAAGGTGATTTTAATAACCGTGCAACTGTTGTTTTAGAAATGTGTTAAGAGGTTTCCTTGTAAGCTTTGAATAAGGAATGAAAATCTGATTTTGAAGGAGAACTTACCAGTGTATGTATGAAATTGTTTTATGCTTCCACTATTTACTTTTCGAGATATTGTGTGATTGATGCTATGGTCTGAAATTACTTTCTACGTTAATTAAATTCAAAAATGTATTTGTTTAATTGAGATCATAAGGACAACAATCACCTAGGGCTGGAAATTTCTACATTAATGAGGCCGACTTTCTAGGGTTCCATGTGTCTCAGCTCCTAATTATGTAATAAGACCCAATACATTAACGAGGTTGGCTTGACGTTGTGTTAATTAAGGTTAGGATTAGGGTAGCGTGTTTGGTGAGGCTCATAAGCTCATAAATAAAAGGAGTTCCTCAACATAAAGCATCAATATATTGTGTGTGCTTGGCATTGTATTGCATAGTACCCTCTCTCGAATAGGGCTTGCATTCTAATACAAACATTTAATCACCCTCCCATTCTTTTGCTCCATTATTGTGTGTTATGTTGCTTCTTATATCATGTCCTAATATTGCATTTAGGCATTTCTAGTTAGAGAGATAAAGTGGTCCATATAGGTTCACCACAATTCCCCTTGCAAGAGATGCCTCTCGTAGCCCCCTTATGTTGTGGGTGTGTTTCCTACAGAAAGAAATGCCCCTGCAACAAAACAAACCCAAATGGGAATAGTATGGGGGCAGATCCTTGCCCTCAAGTATCTGCTACTAATCAAAAGTAGATATAGAGCCCCTAGGGAATGAATTCTATAACAAGGATTCTAAGGATTTGGATGCCTCAAAGTCTTACAACAAACCCTTTATATACTATAGGACTAAAGATCTATATGAAAAACATCGACCAAAGTCCCCAATGGCAGCACAACTAAGTAAGAGATCGGCCATTTTGGACGTGAGGCCCATTGGATTAGTAAGTGACAAAATATATGAAAAGCCCATTCATCCTTTAAGACCAAGGTGCTTGGATAGTTGGTGCTCAACCAAAGACTAGCAATGGAAGATCGACTTCATTACTTAGGCATATTGAATGGTTGTGTTGTTTGTTACAAAGTAAAGACTCAAACATGTTGTATGGGAGTGTAGAGTTGTTTGGGTCTTTTGAGGGTGGATTGCATGAACTTTGAGTCATGTTGAGTTGCTCACAATCTCAAGACATGGAATCGACATTTGGCATAGGATCTCCTTTGAGAGGTTTGCAAGTTGGCCATAAAGTTTCCCGTAAAGATGCAAGACAATTCATTGCACAAACAATGCATGAATTGATAGTCGCATGCCATTGATTATAGAAGTTATGCACTACATACTAAGGTTGTAACTATCGTCCTTTAGGATTTGTGTGTTTCAACTTTCAAGTGAAGGGAAACCACTCACTAACACCTCAATCTTTTTTGTGATCCTATCTTGGCATTCTTTCTTGGCTAACAAATAAGTAAGAACTTAGAATATAAACACTTCAAAGTTCAAACTTCAAATATTTCATACAAGGACAAGGATTTGGAAAAAATACTTACCCACCAAGCTCCAATAGTCTAAAGGGGTTACAATTATCACCTAAAGATCCCAAAGGATGATCAACCCTCCAACCTATTCTTCTAAATCTTTAGCTACCAAATTTGCTTGTCTCCAAACTCACTCCTTCACCTATTACACATTTGGTGTTGACATTTTAGTCTCTTGCAGAAGCATATATTAGGTTTCTCCTTCTCAATTCTTCTCTTCAAGGAATTTTCTTTTAGGGTTGAAACTATCAATTATTCCACGAGCAGTCCTGGGAGTCTTCGAACAACCTCCATTCCCCATCCTACTATGGCTAGTGGTCTATCCCGATTAATCTTTTTACTATAGTCTAAAGTCCTACTTTTTTCCATTTGTGCCATTCCTTGTCCTCACTCACATCAAGCTGCTTCTTAATTGTTCTATCTTGCTTGATTCCTAAATCCAAAGTGCCTTGGATTTCTTCCTCGATGTTTTCCTAGACGGCCTCACTTTCTACCAAATGTACAAATTTCCTTTTCTATTCCCTCTACATGATCTCCTTAAGCAGATCCCACACTTCCAACCTTTTTATTACGTCTCAAAAACCTAATTCTCATACACATAACATGGCTCTTTGCATATGGATAAGAAAAGGGATAAATGATCAAATTCTTAGAATAGTGAATGGATAGAAAAGCGATAAGATATCAAGATATCAGAAATGTATGTACATGTTGCTGGGTGGGGACAATTCCATTGCTGTCAGTGTCCAAAAAGTATTGGCTGCAATTTCCATCCTTCCAGACCAAGCTTAAGGGAGTAAGCCCCAATTCATAATGTGCGTGCCTGCAACAAGTCAAATACAAATGCATGTAAGACTCTATCATCAATATACCTAAATTCCTTGAAACAATTTAATGCATTATGACAAACCAGAAATATCATGCATATGTACGCTAGAAGCATAAAGGCTGTTCATTTCTTAGCTTGAAACTTCTGCATTGAAAAATGCCATACCACTCCACTAGCTGAATCTGTTACTACTTGCTACAATACCATCGCCTACAAATCTGAATTAAAGAGCAAAAAGAAATAAGAGCTATGGAATTAAAAAAAATTGAGAGATAAATTAATGTCAATAATCACTAAGAAAGACAGCCATAGTGGCTTGTCCAGCCTAACTATTCAACATTTCCTCCCCCACCAACATTTTATTGAACTTTACATGAAACGAGGATATAAAATGACGGGGCCTGTAAACCACAAAGTCTCTATTTACAAGATAGAATTACATTCAAGCTACTCTTTGAATCCCAATGCAAAGCTAATATCACACAATAAGGTAATCCTTTAGGTATCCAAAGCTGTACATATCTTGAGTGCTTGTTAGAAGCAAGTGACCATGGAATGAAAACAATACCGAATATGACAAGCCACTCCTGGGGAGCCACGGACCTCACTTGATCTACATGTACCCTATCTGAAAGTTGAGACCTAGTAATATTGAAAAATGGGGAGTAAAGTTCTCTCATAACTCTGATCAGTTTAAGTCAAACAAAACAAATCACATCCTGACGTTCTATGAGAAGGCCACTTCATGTCGTTATAGTTCCAAGAAGCAATGTACATGCATTGTGCACCTTATTCTTGTAGGGGCCCATGCATGGCATCATTTAGAAGGCATGAGATCATCCTGGGAAAGGCTTTGAAGGTAAAAATGGATGGGAAGTTGCATTTATAGAAAACCAAAACCTCACATGCATAAGAGAATAACCTAGTACATGTGCCTCTTATGATTAACATCTGCGTAATATTGTCCAATTCATAATGAATTTACTTTTCTCCTAGTTCCTGGCTGACTTTTTCATAGAATCCAATAGCCTTGTGAACAGTTGATCATGTCATCCACCAAGTTATAATGCAAAGAAAACTGGGGTGACGTATATTGATGAATCTTTAGAGACTTTGTCTCCAAGTATGCATTTAAATATAATATCTCCAATCAGTCATTAGTCCTGACGAACTTATCAATGATAACAGACAGTAATCTAAGTTACCTGACACTAGGACATGAGGATTTGGGTATCCAACATGGGACACATAGACCCCCAAAATGGGATACAGGTGGACACATAAATAGTATATATATAAAATCAAAATTACGGAAATAAAAAAATAATTATATAGACATAGACAAACTCAAAAAATCCATGGCAGAATTTAGAAGCACCAAACGCAAAAAATCTTGAGGTTCTCCTTATCTTCACTCTGCCAGAGTTTTTCTGAACAAAAAATGGGTGAAATGGGGCAAGTCCCCTCTTTATTTCCCATTTTTCCGGCCTGGGGTTGCTTTTTCATGCCCTGCATGTCTGATATATCAGGATATGTTGTTCCTACTTTTCAGACATGCATGGGACGCATGTCCTGTGCAGGTAACATGTCCAACACGCAGGAACAGTGTCTCCACATGTCCATGTGTCTGATACGCTGGACACACATAGGAGATTAGGATGTATCCGATATGTTAGACAGTAATCAGAAATGTGTAAGAGGTATTAAAGCCTATGCTATGTTTCTGAAAGTTGTAAGAACAGGAAAAACATTGAACAACCAAAAAATGGACTTCCTTATGCTAGACAATTTATCACATTGGTGTGTCACCAGAATTCTATGTTACCAGAAACGAGAAACAGGAAACGGAATGAGAAACGGAGTCTGGAGGTTTCCCATACAAGAAACAAGGAGAAAGAAAAAATAACGACACTGAACAGAATGATCAGGCTAGGAAAACATTGTATTTACAGTTTGAACCTGTACCACGGATTTTGGTTCAGATGGACATTAGAGGCAATTTGTCAGATCATATAACTTTGGAATGTGGTGGGAATGAATGGATTAAAATTATAGATTATGAAAACATTTGTTTCAACTGGTGTTTTTCCCACCAGATTGGGCACATCTTTAAGAAATTATGCTCAATGATTTAGCTCAATCTGTTGTCATTAATATTGATTAATATTTTGTTAGCTCTGTGTCAATAGGTGTTGGATTCAAATCTTCCAAGTTAAATTCAATATTTAGACTTACTAATTACTGAGAATGTCATCCAAAAATATAAAGAAGCATCCCTAGAGTTTTCAGAAGATTTTCTATAGAGAGAGAGAGAGAACACCAATATTGCACTGCTAAACAAGTGAAAAGGAAAATCCGTGCAGGGTCATGGCTTGATATACCAGCTCCAGCAAGAATCAGTTCCTTGGGGGTGTCACAGGAGGTGAAAACACAACGCCTTCAACCTCCATCCAATTTAGTAGCACTGGATCAACCCTACATTGCAGTGACTGCCAACCGAATACTCAGCATTACACACATTACATCAATCAGGTTGCCACACACAAAAAATTAGTAATGGCTGCAGAGATTGACATTACAGGTGTTCGAGCACTGATGATCTAGACTCGAGAGGAAGTTCGCCAAGTTTACAGCGATCAGTGTTTATAATATATATTGAGGCCATAGTTCCCCACCTTCTCAAATGGAACCACAAAACAGCCAAAGAGTAGGGGAATACGTTGGATTTGTCTACAATAGGGCCTTTACTTGCAGGGATGATCTGAAACAGTGATCAATGCACAGGAAAAACTCATCCAAACAAAGGGTATATTTGATAACGGAGGAAGAAACGATCCATGTTGCACAAAGTTGCTTGAAAAAGGGTTTCTCGCTTCTAGAAACGAGAACGGCCATAGAAAATGGCATTTCTCGTCTCATTGCAATTTCTGGAGCGTTTCTTCAGCAAAACAAAACCCCCCGTTCCATTTCTGGTAACATAGCTGGAATTGCTTGTAATGTGTCCATTTATAATAGGACATCACATGGAATAAATCTGGATGCTCTAGAAAATGAAGAGATTGGACTGGACTGAAATCAGGTGTCATGATGTCCAATAGGCTACACGTGGTAATAGGTATAATTCATTTTGCTTGGTAAGATGTTTCAATTTCAACTGTAGACATTATACAAGGATGCAAAAGAAATTCAGATATAGAATGTATGTTATTTCTGGTCTAAAAAATAATTAAATACCTATTGCAAAACAATAGCCCATCCCTAATATAAGGCAAAGGACCATTATAAGCATCTTGCAATCCTGCCCGATCACAATCATAGATAGGAACAACATGAAACCGGTAGCGATGGTATGTAGAAGGCGGATCACAAGCCCCTGTCTCTGCAAGTTTGGAGTTCAACCAAAAGAATCTGAATTCAGCACTGCAGTCATATAATGAATATCCTCGCCAACAAATCATATCAATTACATAGTAGCTTTGATCTGCCTGCAGCACACAGATAACAGAACAGAACAAGATTACAAAATCAACAGCCATAAAATCAAAACAACATAATTGGAAGCCTCAAACATGAAACATTGACATTCTGAAAGATGCCAAATCATTTAAATACAAATTTACCTCATGAAATATACAATCCAAAATACAAAACATGTGACCAGGGCCAGCTACATTTTTTGTCCTTGCACCATTTGGCAAAGCTGATGGGAAGCAATGCAAGATCCGTCCATTGCGAAGCCTGCTTACTGTTGTACCGTTAGAAGAAACAACAAGGCATCGTTTGCCTGCAGGTCTTGGCAAAACATACCTGTTAACAAAGTGACAAGTAAATATGAAGCCAACTCCTTGAAACACTAAAAGAAAAGGAAAACAGTATTGCTATGTAAGTGTATCAATCTACCCATAATTTTGCAATCTTCAATCTAGAGTGCTTATCTTTATCGCATATTATTGATAACCACTCTGTCCATAGTTACCAAGAACATTTTCACGAAAAAAAAAAGACATTCTTTCTTGTATGTACTATGTACCATATCTTGAATGTCTTCCTTGTTGATTACATTTGCTTCTCAATTTCCATTTTCATAAGCTTCTTAATACCCTTCTCTCCGAAGATTTTATTAGCTTACTGCACCAAAGTGTCAATACTTCTACCCTGACTCCCATTTCCTTTATGAGAATCTGCTGAGCTTTTGAAGTAAGCTACTGCACTTAGTACCCTATACATCTCAAGCCATTGTGTGCTTTCATATCAAAGAACTTCAGTGCCTCCGGATCTGGCAATTTAATCTTTGGAACATTCATCCTCCAGTTAACATTTCAAGAAAAAGCATATGGTTGACAATGCAGTAACTTCAGACAATTTATATGCAGTCCATTAGGATGTATGAATAAGCAGTTACAGTGTAACTCATCTCTATTATCTATTTGGGAGTCGTGCTCCACACTCATGTGTATGATGGTTTATTATGCTATCTTTGGTGGTTGCATGCTGCTAGAATAATATAATTTATTAATTTATTGGTTATTACATTCACATCCAGTTTACTCTAAGATACATTCTGGTCATTATATGCACCAGCATAGATCCATCTTAAATCCAGATCTATCAAGCACCGAGAGGGATCAAATTTCTTAAGGTGTAATTTTTTTTTATCATCTAATTCCATGTATTAATTCCTTCATATTAAATGATAAAAAATTTACACCTTACGAAATTTGATCCCTCTCCGTGCTTGATAGATCCGGGTTTAAGATGGAATTACGCTGGTTTAATTTTTTAGATGTTGTCACGTACATATGTATGTTGTTATTTAATTTTAATTTTATTTTATTTGTTGTTGTCATGTAACGTGACAACATATATATTTTTTTATTATTTTTTTATGTAACATACTCTCATTATTATTTTTTATTTTTATTATTTTTTTATGTAACATTACGTAACAACATCTCCCCCATACTGGGCTGTCGAGCACCTCACTACTCTCGATGCAATAAAGGGAGTAATTTAATGTCCCCTTAGACCTTGTTCTACTGGACCTCAAACACAAGAATCTCATTATGAATATATACTCAATAGATTATTAATGTGCTCTCGCTCTCTTACGTGACTCCCTAGCAACGATTGAATCTTGGATTATGGTATTCTTTCAACTGATTAGGCAGGCGGAAGAACCATATGGGATATTATAAGATTAACAGGCATCTCCTTTTCAAGGCAAATACACTGCCGAAATACAGCCAGTGAAGAAAATATGCCACTTCACCTGGGGGAATTCACTGAGTTTAGAATTTAAATCTGATTTAGCAATACAGTTTAAACTTTGAAGCTAAGATAGGATTAGTTAGCCCAAGAGGTCAGCTCAACTGGTTGTCACGAATATTGATGGCCATTTGGCTAGTTCCATGCCAACAGGTGCCCAGTTCAAATCCTCCTGGGTGAGTCGCACTAGTCTACGACAGTTTTACTAGGGATGCCATCCACAAAAGTGGGGAAACATCCCTTCAGTTTCCCTGCAAGGTTTTCCTTGGAAAAAAAGGAGGAATTTTATTAAAACACACCGATTTTCTTGAAGTTGAGGCCAAAGCAGACACACTTTTTTTTAGAAATGCATCTTATATAATCTCTTTGGCTAAGCTGCCGTGCTATGAGGGGCATATCTATGCCATCAAAGTCACCCAGGACTTGCACCTGGCCTCGTCCACATCCACTCGGGGGGTTTTGAACCCGGCTCTCCGCAGGCATGCTTTCCCTTCTTGTTTATATAGGAAGGGGAAATGAGAATACCCTTAATTTCACTGGAAATGTACAAATATATGCTGTATTTTCCTCTGAGAATTAATGAAATATAAAATGCATTAGTCTAAAAAAAATTGTTGATATCCAGTTTAATAATACAGTGCTATAAGGAATCCAAGTGAGAAAGCCCAATTGGCAAATAGACATGTCAGTTTAGGGGTTTTGAGGTTTAGAAAAAGGAAAGCAAGGGTTGAGAGTATCGTTATGTAGGAAGCATGTATGCTAAGAGTAATAGGCATTCTTAAGAGAGATCAGGCCTTGTCATGTTCCCTCCCCTTTAGCCCTACCGGTGGAGGGACGTAGTGGCTTAGGGGGCTCCACATAGGCCATAGTCCCCATCTAAAGAGGAGCCATGGGGTTTCAAGGGGCACAAGGAGGGTAGCAGCTGACCTAAAAGTATCCTTTGGGCCAAGAAAGGGGGTAAGAAACCCTCACTTGTTAAACAAGTTACCCAAAATAAGGAGGCAAGCTAAAAGACAAATCTATATGAGGAGGAGGTTCATTTGAAGAACACACAAGAGTTCATTTGGAGTATCTCTTTCTGTCTTGGAGGCGGCTGTCTC